>JBCEWC010001348.1:0-41990 GCA_038996855.1 Solanum aculeatissimum
TAACTTGTATGTTGGATATTTAGCTTCGTAATATGATGTTATTTCCATTTGATTCATGATTATGTTTTCATGTTATGCTAATGGCTTATGTCTCCATGTTATTATAATGACTTGAATGTTGAGAAAGATGTGTGATTAAGTGCTATGTGCAAGCATGCTTGTCCCTTTCCCGTATTGTCCCCATAGCTTGAGTCCTAAATCCCTAGAGCTTATGTGCTACATGTTTTAGCTTCCGCGTTTCCAAACCGATAATGAGTGTAATGATGCTATGATGGTTTGATCGAGGGTCTTTGGGTCCTCTTTCGCCATATCACATCTAGGCCCCCTATCCAGGTTGTGACAGTAGGTGAGTATGGAACACAACTATTTGGTGGTTAAAAGCAACGACAAGAGAATGAGAAAAATGAGGAAAAAATTCTTAGCACTGGAAGCCATTTTAGTTTAAGGTAAATTTTCAATGCTTGTAAACTTGCGATATACTGCTGAGGTCGGATTTGATAAGCAAGCCTTTTTTCCATTAACTATGTGACACCATAGAATCTCTTGTAGGCTAGGTAGTGGATCTACTTAGGTCATTTATATTAACTGATGATGTATGCTTAAGAGACGGAGTTCCACCCAACAAGTGGTATACTCATGCCAACTTAGGGAGTTATGTTGGCTTCCAAGTAGTAGCTCACATGGTCTTATATGTTGGTTATGGTCTATTCCCATAAAGTGTGAGATTTTATGTATTCACTCCATCACATTTGTTTCATATGATACATTGCTTTTACTTCATATTGGGATTTATTCCTTGTAAATTCTTAAGCACATTAAATGATGACCTTACCATTTCATGCATGGAGACTTTTAAATTTATAAGTGATGGCATTACAATTTCATGTTTGCATTGCATCTCATATACCTAGTATATTCTAATGTACTAATGTATATTTTGCCTACATGATGTCACCATGTGGGGACCGATGCTCCTCTTCCTCCACTAGCATGTGGTTAGCTTGTTGGCCTTCAAAACTAGTAGTAGCAGTGAGCCCTTAGTTCGGGTTTTCACCTATTTTATTTATGCTTTGTTCTTTTAGGGTCGTTTTATATTCTAAACTTCATGCCTGGAGGATTTTACTCTCTATATTATTTTCACGTCTTTTCTATTTGATGGAAATCGAAACCATGCACCAGTTCCCATTAAGTCATATGTAGATGGTATGTTTGGACTATGATATTATGTTGAATTGTTCTCTCGAACTTGAATGTCTTGCCTTAGTCCCTTTTCTCCATTTTAAAATTCTACTTTATGTGATGTTCACCTATGAATACTTTATGTATGCTAAGATGGCTTTGGTAAGGTGCCTACGGGTCTCTTATTCACTATTTCATGACTAGGTCCTTAGCTTGGGCAGTGATAAATTTGGTATCAGAGCACAAGGTTTTGAAATTTTCTTCGGATGTCTAACATACCGAGTCAAGTAGAGTCGCATTAAAGGTTATGAAGCACACCATAATCATGAATGAGAGGCTACAAGGTGTTTAGGAATTTTCCCCCTTATTTGTAACTCATGTCATGCCTTTAGAGTTGTCTAAGGGTTTACCTTATCTAACGATGTTCTTTTTTTTATTTTTAGATCATGCCACTAAGAAGAGCCCCGCAACCAAGGATACTCCCAAAGAATCAGCCCCTCTTTTTTAATAAGATAAGAGGTGACACATGCAAAGTTTAGTGTCACCTACACTATGTTGACACAAGCACTGGCCAACTAAGCTAATAGGGAGATTGCCATCCCTCTCCAAGTGCCCACTCCGACAATGAGAGTCCAAGATTTTATGACTACTAATCCATCAGAATTTCATAGTTGCAAGGTGGATGAAGAACTAATAGAATTCATTAATGAGGCATATCAGATCATTGCAGTGATGGGAGTACCATCGGAGGAAAAGGCCAAGTTAGTGGCCTACCAACTCATGAATATAGAAGAGATATAGTACAAGTAATGGGTTGATGAGAGGGGCCAAGGAGCCGGTCAATTCAAGCAGAAGGAATCAAGAGTGCATTCTTGGGTTGGTTTTTCCTGCTAGAGCTAAGGGAGGCAAAAGGGCAAAAATTTATAAATTTGAAGTAAGGGCACATGAGCGTGAAGGAGTATTCTCTCAAATTCACAAAGCTTTCAAAGAATGCAACGTTTATGGTAACGGATCCAAGATCTAGAATGAGAAATTTCATATTTTGTGTGTCGAATTTGGTGTCCAAGGAATGTAAAATTACACTGCTTATGAAGAAGATGGACAGCTCCTATTTGATGACTTATGTGAAACAAATTGGAGAGGATAATCTAAGGGAGAAAGCTAGAGTCCAAGAGGACTTCAGTGGATAGTCGTGGATTTTCTCACCAAAAAAGTGGTGTCCACAAAATATTTTAAGGTGGCCAAAGTCAAGGAGGCCAAGGGTCTACCAACACACCTCCTCCCCGCTTCAACAAGGGCAAGAGGGAACATCCCTAGCCACAAACTCCCAATTACCTTAAATATAGAAGGCCCCACTAAGTGGAGTGCTTGGTTGGCTCTACTGCATGCTTTAAGTGTCGCTAGCCCGAACACCATGCTAAAGATTGTAGGATGTTGGTACTAGGCCCCAAGGCCAAGGTGTACAAGCTTAAGGTGCCCTAAGGACCAATAGGCTATATGTTCTTCATGGCCTCTAATAGGTGGAAAAGGCTTCGGATGTGGTTATCGGTAAGTTAAAATTTTATAATTTTGATGTACATCCGTCTTAGATCCAGGAGAAGGTTTGTAAATGGTTTCTCTTCCATTGCTTCCCCTTTGACCAAATTAACCCAAAAGAAATCAAAATTTATTTGGACAGAAGAATCTGAAAAGGGTTCCAAATATTTCATGATGGAAGAGGTCAATCCAAGAAATACCTTGATCCCCCTCTTCTAGAATTGGAAATATTGGTGAAGGAAGGTAAGGTGAAGGTTTTCTCCCAAGGGGGAGATGGTGTCATTAGGTATAAAGATAGGTTGTGCGTGCCTAATGTTGATGAATTGAGGAATATGATTTTGAAGGAGGCACATAACTCATCCTACTTTATTCATCTCGGGTCTACAAAGATGTATAGAGACTTGAGAAAAGTATATTGGTGGGGCCGTATGAAAAGAGATATCACCAAATTCATAGTCGATTGTCATAATTTCCAACAGGTCAAGGTCGAACACCAAAGGTTGAGTGGTCTAGACCAAGACATAAAGATTTCCACTTGGAAGTAGGAAGAGATTAACATGGATTTCATGATTAGATTACCAAAGACTAGAAAGCATTTTCACTCCATTTGGGTTATTGTTGATAGAATAACTAACTCAGCTCACTTCCTACTGGTTAAAATGACTTATGGTGTCGAAGACTATGCCAAGTTATACATCCATGAATTAGTGAGGTTGCATGGGGTACCATTGTCTATAATTTTGACTGAGGTACTCAATTCACTTTTCATTTTTAGAAATCTTTTCAAAAGGGTCTTGGTACCAAGGTTAAGCTTAGCATGGCCTTTCATCCTCAAATGGATGGTCAAGCCAAGAGGGCAATTCAAACTCTTAAGGATATGCTTAGGGCTTGTGTTATGGAGTTTAAAGGTGGTTGGGATGGTCATCTCCCACTCATCGAATTTGGTTACAACAATAGTTATCACTCCAGTTTGGGAATGGATCCCTTTAAAGCTCTTTATAGGAGGCATTGTAGATTCTCAGTTGGGTGGTTTGATATGAGGGAAATTGCCTTGCTAGGTTCGGATTTGGTCATGGAAGCTTTGGAGAAGGTGAGGTTGATTAGGGACAGATTTAGAATGGCTCAAAGTAGATAAAAGTTATACACCGATGTGAGAAAGAGAGATCTTGAGTTTAACGTTGATGATTGAGTTTATTTGAATATCTCATCGATGAAGGGTGTGGTCCATTTTGGTAAGAAGGGAAAGTTGAGCCCAAGATTTATAGGGCCACATAAAATTTTAAGAAGTGTCGGCAAGGTCGCCTATGAGTTGGAATTTCCTAAAGAGTTAAGCATGGTATACCTAGTCTTTCATGTATCCCTCTTGAGGAAGTGTGTAGGTGACCCAAATTCTATTGCACCCTTGGACGTGGTAGGTGTTGTAGAAGAAAATTTGATATATGAGGAGGTTCTGGTGGAAATATTAGATAGGCAAGTGAAAAGGTTCTTTGAAGGAATCAACAAGCCAAAAGTTCCTCATGGGAAGCCAAAACGGACATGAAAAAATGATATTTGTACCTCTTCCACCCCGATCAAGCCAAAGTCTAAATTTTGTTTATGATGTCAATTCTTGAATTTCAGCCTTATGCTCTTGTTACATGCATGAATGATCATGAAACTGATTTTAGAATGGTAATTGATGCATGATTTTGATGAATTTTACAAAGTTAATGATTGTGTTATATTTTTGCTTTTTGACATGATATGGTTCCTTTTCCTACTCTATTCAAGCTAAACTCACCTCATTCGAGGACAAATTATCCCAAGGGGAAGATATTGAAACACCCCTCATGGTTGAAGACTTTGGGAATGTCAACAGCAGAAGCAAATACCTTAAGAATTGGTTTCATGAGATGGCTTACGGCCCGTGAAGTAACCCACAAATCGTGGATAGTCTCGTAGAAATGGGTAGTGAGAAATGACTTTTAAAGGAACATTAGAAGGATTTATGAGACCTGAAGCACGATCTGTAGGGTGATCTATGACTCGTGAACTCACTTCATTAAAAGGACCTTAAGGGATAAAATTTGTCTAAGGTAAGGAGTATTTTACAAGGAGACTCCACGACCCGTGTAAAGTTTCATGAGTCATGAGGGGGTTTTGTAGGAAGTTCTAGTGGCCCATGTTTGAAGGACCCCTGATCCACAAAGGCTCCATAACTCATGGATTAGTCCATGACCTGTAATCGAGGTTTTGTGGACTGGTCTAGCTATGTTTTTAAAAGGGGAAATTTGACCTTTCCTACCTTTTGGCAATTAAACTACGTCGTATTACCCCTCTAAGATCCCCTTATAAGTTATTTTCAACCCTAATCTACCCCATTCCCACTCATTCTAAAATAACCCTAAGTTTAAAACTCTCTCAAACACTCTCAAGTTCTTCAAGGCATTCAAGTGTGAGGTGCAAGCTAGGGTTTTGGATTCTCACCATTTCTTCCAAGGGTTTTTACCTCCTATTAAGCAAGGTATGTGGGCTTTGTTCAAGGGGATTCTTTCAGCCATGGAGCAAACCCTCTTCTCATTATCTAAGTCTCATGATTTTCTTTTAGTTATGATAGCTATGGGTAAACTCTATTATGCATTATGTATACAAGTTAAGTTCGGGTTCTTCAAGTATTGACTAACTATGCATGAATATTTATTGAAGACTTGTTCTGTGAATTGATTTATGATTCTCAAACCCATACATGTTATGAACCTTGAAGATGATGAGTTTTAAGATGAATTTTATGTACTACATCGGTGGATTAATTGATTTGATTCTTCAAGTGAAATGGATTTACATTCTTCATGAGTATAATATTAAATTGCATTATTTTGAGTATGTATGCATTAACCCGCCATATTTGACTAAATTTACATGAATGAAGATTGTTGCATGATTTACAAGACAAGCATGAGATGATGATTATATGGACTCCTAAGCATGTTTTGAACTCATGAAAAGTTCATATGATTTATAAGAAAATGTTGTGTTCTTATGCTATATCATACCCTCTTGAGAATGAATATTGTCTACATGAAAGGGTCAAGTATGATAAGTTTTATACCCTTCACAAGAAGGAGTCAAGTTCATAAATGTTCCACCCTCTTGTGTAAAGCTTTGCCACTAGATGGATCAAGTTTATGAATATTTTTACCCTCTAGTGTAAGGTATATGCTCCCTTGTAGGGGTCAAGTTATGTGAATGAGCTACTCATGCCATGTTTGTCATGATTTTGCAAGTCTTTCAAGTTATAATGATATTTATGATTATGTTAAGTATTCTGTGGGACTAGACTTAGCACCGAAGGAGGCTTAAGTGGGGGCTCAACCTAATAGGTCCTTATACAAAGTCTTGGTCTCTTAACTATATTGCCACCATGGGTTTATGTTACGCTCCCTAAACAGGATTTTTTCTAGTGGATCCATCTAGGTCAAGTTACCCACTATGTGGGGTTAAGTTTGGTTTACCTTGGCAAGTAAATCACCTCTTTTTTGGTGGGGTGTCATGCATCAGAATTCCAAGTAGTAGATCGCTTGGTCTTATATGCCGGTTACGGTCTCCTCCCATATATGTATGTATATATGCTATGAAATTTTGATTATCTCTATGCATAGTTTGACTCAAGAACCATTCATACATGTCATATTGATCTATTATCCATAGATTATGATTATGCATTTTGTAATGTTATACTATGTTTCCTTGCTTGCATTGCACCCCACATACTTAGTACATTCCAAGTACTAACACATACTCTCTTTTGCACACATGATCTCACCATGTAGGGACCAGAGCCCCTATTCATCATCCTCCACGTGGCTAGCCAGATTACTTGAAGACTTCTTTGGTGAGTCCTCTATTATAGGGATAACATCTACTTTCCTTTCATGCTTAATTAAGTCTTATGTATTTATGGATATTTTTTAGTTGAGGGTGAGCCTGAAAGCATGTCTTCGCCCCCATTCCAATCATGATAGAGGTGTTGTTGGATATCACTATTATGTAAAGAGCTCGACTCCTGTTATGTCTTTATATTCTATGCAAAACTTCCCTTATTCCTTTTATCCCCTTCTATGCTTGTTGTATGTTGTTGAAGAGAAGAAAGTCACAAGTTCCAGGAATACCCCCATAGCGTGAGTCCTACTTACCGCCCCTTACACATTATTTGCTATGTGACTCATGCAAATCCTCTTCCCTATGCATCCCCATAGCTTGAGTCCAAAGTCTCGTTTCGCCTAAAATTTATTTGCTACTTGTTATTCTTTGATTTAAGCTTCTGCAACTAAAAATGTGCCAATGATATGTAAGAGGCTAGTTTGTGTTGCCTTCGGGTCTCCCATTTGACGTGTCACGTCTAGGCCCTAGGCTTGGGTCATGATAGTGGTATTGGGTGATAGGACCAAATTTGATCCTAAGAAGATGGAGGTGGTAAGAAATTGGCCAAGGCTATTTACTCCTATGAACATTAGGAGTTTCTTGGGCCTAGTCAGCTATTATAGAAAGTTTATTGAAGGTGTTTCCTCCACTTTGTCTTGACCTAAAAGAAGGTAAAGTTTATGTGGATGTATGAGTGTGAAAAGAGTTTTCAAACCTTGAAGGATCGGTTGACTTCAGCTCCAATCTTGACCTTGCCTGAGGGAATTGACGATTTTGTTGTTTATTGCGATGCCTCAAGAATTGGTTTAGGTTATGTGTTAATGCAACGTGATAAGGTAATTATCCATGCCTCAAGGTAATTGAAGGTAAATAAGAAGAACTATCCAACACATGATATTGAGCTCGCGGCCATGGTGTTTGCATTGAAAATATGGTGTCAGTACTTGTATGGGGTTTAGGTGGATATTTTCACTGATCACAAAAGCTTTCAACATGAATTTACTCAAAGGGACCTCAATCTAAGGCAATGAATGTGGTTAGATCTTCTCAAGGGGTACGATATAAGTGTGAAGTATCACCCAGGTAAGGCTAATGTGGTAGCCGACACACTTAGTTGGGTGTCCATGGGTAGTGTATCTCATTTAAAAGATGATGGAAAAAGGGATTTGGACAAGGAAGTCCATAGGTTGGATAGATTGGGGGTGAAGTTGAATGATACCGGTAGTGGTGGTATGATGGTACTACATGGCTTCGAGTCTTCATTGATTGAGGATGTAAATTCCAAGCAAGATCATGATCCCACCTTGGTTGATTGAAGGCCTTGGTGAAGAAAGAAAAGATGGAGGTCTTCTCACAAAGGGAAGATGGGGTACTTCATTACCAAGGGAGACTTTGTGTGTCGAATGTTGGTGAATGGAGAAAGTTGATATTGCAAGAAGCTCACAACTCTTCCTATTCTACTCATCCCGGTTCCACAAAAATGTATAGAAACTTGAGAGAAGTTTATTGGTGGAAGGAACGAAGAAGGATATTTCCAAATTGGTGTATGAATTCTCCAATTGCCAACAAGTTAAGGTTGAACATCAATGGTCAGGTGGTCTAGCACAAGATATCAAAATTCCTACTTTAAAGTGGGAAGATATCAATATGGATTTTGTAGTGGGAATGCCTAAGACCAAGAAGCACTTTGACTCCATATGGCTGATAGCGGATAGAAGGACAAAGTCAGCTCATTTCTAACCGATCAAAATAATATTTTGTGCTGAAAAATATGCTAAATTATATATCTGGGAGTTGGTGAAATTGCATAGTGTTCCATTGTCCATCATATCAGATTGTGGAGCTCAATTTACCTCTCACTTTTGGAAATCATTTCAAAGGGTCCTTGTACTAAGGTAAAGTTGAGTAGTGCCTTCAATCCCTAAACTGATGGGTAAGCCAAGAGAACTATTCAAACATTGGAGGATATGCTGATGGCTTGCATATTGGAACTCACGGGGAGTTGGGATGATCACCTACCTCTTATTGAGTTTCCTTACAATAATAGCTTCCATTCAAGTATTGAGATGGCACCATTTGAGGCATTATATGGTAGATGGTATAGATCACCTATTGGGTGGTTTGAAGTTGGTGAGATGGCCTTTTTAGGGCCGGACTTAGTCATGGGTACTATGGAAAAGGTGAGACTCATAAGGGATAAATTGAAAATGGCTAAAAGTTTGCAAAACTCCTACTCCGATGTGAGAAGAAGAGGCCTTGAGTTTAATATTGGTGATTGGTTTTATTTGAAAGTGTCACTCATGAAGGGGGTAATTCGGTTTGGCAAAAAGGGGAAATTAAGCCCTAGATATGTAGGTCCTTACAAGGTTGTGAGAAGAGTTAGCAAAGTGGCATATGAGTTAGAGTTGCCTATGGAAATGAACATGATTCACATGGTATTCCATATGTCAATCTTAAGGAAATTCATGGGTGACCTTAACTCCATAGTCCTGTGGGAAGATGTGAGCATTGAGGAAACATCTGACTTATGAAAAGGTTCTAGTTGAAATCCTAGACTGGCAAATAAAGAGGGTAAGAAATAAGGAAGTTGCATCTATTAAAGTGTTTTAGAGGAACCAACAAGTTGAAGGTCCAACATAGGAAGTAGAAGCAGATATGATAATGTGTTATCCTTATATTTTCCACTCTACTCAAGCCTAAGATATTAAGTTATTCTTTCCCAAAACCTCCTATTTCATGCATTTTAGCTTTCTCATGATGCATACGCATATTTACATGTTTGTGGACCATTTTGAAGCATGTTTTAACTATGGATTTTGAAAATTTCATGAAAATATGTTTAGATTGCATTTATACATTCATGTTTGGATATTAGTTGTCTATTTTACATTTTAGAGTCTACATTTAGTACATTCAAGGACAATGTCCCCAAGGGTGAGATATTATAAGGACTAGCAAGTTAGGAGGTTAAGAGCAAAAAAAGTGGAACTAGAAAAGTTTAGAGGCAATTCACAAGCCCATTTCATTACCCATAGTTCAATCTACGAGTCATAGACCAAGCTCATAGATAGGGGCTTCAGGATTTAAAATTTGGCTAAGTGTCAAAGAGGTTTATGAGGTCCATTTACAACCAGTTGAATGAAATATAGACTATAGAAATAGATCATGGATTGAAGCACAGGGCTGATGGAAAATTGGGGTTTCTAGAATTGAAATCACGAACAACAGGACAACCCGTGGTCATGTTTACAGACCGTGATTTGGTTTTGTGGATGAGGTCCTGGGGAATGAAAAATTTTCCTAAGTGTGGAAGGGGATCACAAGGGTATCTATGGACCGTAGATTGATCCACAAGTTGTATATAGGTTTCATGAAAATGGTCGATCAAAAATAGTCTCTAAAGATGGAAAAGGAGAATAGGATAACTCAATCCATGACTCGTGGATAAGTCAACAGGCCATGATTGGGGGTTGTGGATTGAGATTCAACAATTTTAATGAAGGGCATTTTTGTTCTTTCTATGTATCCTAGGCTTAAAACTATGTCATTTTGAGGTTCCATAAGCGCCATATCAGAAAACCATCTAACAATCTCACAATCACTTCATTCTCTAAAAATTTCTAAGGCAAACACACTCTCAAGGAAGAACAAGGCAAGTTGGGTTTGCTAAGGCTCTTCCCAAAACTTCAAGTTCCTTTTCCTAAACTCCTAATCAAGGTATGTGAGTTGATTTGTGGGTACCTTCCGTCCACAAAGTTCTTTCTTTAAACCTTTTTACCTTTTCTTTAAGTTCTTTAAGAATACCATTATGCATGTTAATGACTTAAATGATAATTTTATAATGCATTAACATGTATTTTGCCTCCAATGATATCATGTGATGTTTTACCATATTTTTTCATGAGTATTGAGTTGATGGTTATGACCCCAATATCTAGGGTTTAATTGATTATGTGAGGGTTGCTTAGTATTTGATATAAAGTTGCATATTTACCCATGTTCATGCATCATTACCTTGATTTATGATTTTTCTAGTTAATGTACAAGCCCACTAAGTTCAAGATGATTTTTGCATGATACAATGATGATGATGAGGGCATAAAATAAATTCTTTAAGTTAATGTATTTGTCAAAGATATAAGAATGTTAATGTTGCCCTTAAAAGATGTCTATAATAGTCCCGAAAGTGAAAGAACAATTCCCACTCGGTGGTTCCTAAGGTTTCAAGCTACTCTTATGAAATTGCTACTTATGATTCTAAGTTACATTACTTGACTGAGTATATATTTTCAAAGTATTATGTGGAATTGACTTAGCAACAAATGAAGAATTGAGGTGGGGTTTGATAAGGGAACCCTCAAAGCAACCCTTTGGCCCATTAAATATATGCCACCATGGGAGCCCTTATAGGCTAGGTAGTGGATCTATGTAGGCCATTTATGTTAATTGATTATGCATAGTTAAGAGACGGAGTTCCACTCGACAAGTGGTCTCCCTGTGCCAACTTAGGGAGTTATGTTGGATTTCATGCAGTAGCTCACATGGTCTTAATATGTCGGTTACGATCCATTCCCATAAAGTATGAGATTTTATGTCTTTATTTTATTACGTGTGTTTCATACGATGCATTTACTTCATATTGGGCTTTATTCCTTGTGAATTCTTAAGAACATTAAATAATGACCTTACCATTTCATGCATAGAGAATTTTGAATTTATAAATGATGACATTACAATTCCATGTTAGCATTACATCTCACTTACTTAGTACATTCCAATGTACTAACATATATTTTTCCTACATGATGTCACTATGTAGCGACTAATGCTCCTCCCCCTCCATCGGAACGTGGCTAGCTTGTTGGCACTCAAGACTAGTAGTAGTGGTGAACCCTCAGTACGGGTCTTCACCTATTTTCTTCATGTCTTGTACTTTTTAGGTGGTTTTATATTTTAGACATTATGTTTGGAGGATTTTACTCTCTCTATTATTTTCACTTCTTTTCTATTTAAGGGAAACTGAAACCATGCACCAGTTCTCGTTAAGTCATGTGTAGATGGTAAGTTTGGACTATGTTGTTATGCTGAAATGTTCTCTCGAACTTGAATGTTTTCCCCTAGTCCCCTTTCCCCATTTTAAAATTTCGCTTTATGTGATGTTCATCTATGAATGCTTGATGTATGCTAAGATGGCTTGGGTGAGGTACCTACGGATCCCTAATTCACTAATTTACGACCAAGCCCTTGGCTTGGATCATGATAATAGGCAAAAACTATGTGTTAATATATTAGAATGTTTTAAGTATATAGGCATGAAATGCAATAAGAAAGTGTCATATCATAGTGAGTTATATGCTTAATTATATCAATAAAATAAGGCACAAGAGATGATGAGTGATCAATGCATCTTTAAATCATGATTTTGGAGCAAAATAAAACAATTCAAGGCATTATATACATACTTATATGGGAATAAGATCATAACCAATAATAAGATCATGCAGGCTATTACATGGAATTATGATGTTGCCTCTACACCAAAAAAAAGAGGAGTCTACTTGATAATGTTGAACTCTACCCCCACAAAGTGGGTGTCATGAACATGATGCTATATGTGGATCTACTAGTTATGCCATTCCGACAATGTAAACCTACGGTGGCACATAGTTATAAGACTTGAGACTTTATATACGGACCCATAGGGTAGAGCCCCCATCTCAACCACATTCTGTGCTAGGTCAAACCCCACAGAATACATAAACATTCCATGTATATTAGCCAACATCATATTTCATAACTTATGGTAGTCAAAATTTCATAACTTGTAATGTAGGTATAATAATCAAGTAAATCAATTCAAATCATAAGAATATCCCATCTTTCTAGAATTGCATGAAATATGGTTACAACTTCCTAACATGTCAATTTGTATAAAAATAGAGTCTTGAGTAACTTTTCATAATCATGATTACAATCGTACTTGAATACTTCAAATCCTATTCATAAATCATAGCTTGAAATAGAAAGTTGTGCAAAACATTAGTTCATGGTCAATTGAATCTAAAATCAACTAAAATTCACGTAAAATCATGCAATTGGAAATCAAATTGAATCATAATGAAAAGAATTTATATCACTTTCATAAGCCTCAAATAACACGTAGATGAAATTCCTTGAAATTCGATTAGAAATCATATGATTCGTGTAAATTGAAGTAATTCATATGTAATTTAGTAAATTAATCAAGTAATTTTCATAATTCATGCAATTAAAGTAAAGTCATCAAAACCCATAAATCTATGCTTGAAACTTGAAAGGAAGTTGAGTTTGATTTGGGCTCCATGGATGAAGACCCGCATACCTATATGGAGAGACTCTAGAAATTTTGAAGAGATTGACTTTGATTCCTTAGAGGACTTGAAATACTACTTGCTTTAATGGTGGATCCGTGAAAGAGACGGTCCTTAGAAGGTTTTAGGATAATTTTGGGATTGAATGAGAGTGAATATGGTTTAATTAGATTTATGGAGGTTAGGGGTAGTTATAGGGTCAAAACAACGTAGTTTAGGGATTAGAAGAGTAGAAAATGACCAAAAAGTCCATTAAAAATTGTGAACTTAGTCCATGAGCCCAATCTACATGTCGTAGATCAAACTATGGCTCATAGACTAGGGGTTTTATCCTAGTTACATTTTTTATCCTAGTAATTTGGTCTCTAAATCCCGTCTATAAACACCTATCTATGGCCTATAGTTCCATTTACGGGTCGTACACACCCCTCATAAAATTGTCCTGGACTTAGAAAAAATTTATCTCTTAGGTCCCAAACCATGAGACTAATTACGACTCATAAAATGGACTATGGTCCATAAAAGCCTCTCATAATGCCCAACCATACATAGTTAAATTTTCAGGACCTCACTTACGACCCCTATTCATGACCCATGGTTCCATGTATGTCACGTAAAGTGACCTCATACAACCAACCCAGTTCCAAAATCTCACAAAGTCTCATGCCCATCTCCAAGATCTATCTACCACCCATGAATCAAAACACAAGTTGTAGATGGGCTTATACTCACCTGACCAGAACCTAGTTTCCTGCAACTTTTCTAGTTTCTAACTTTTTAATGTATGGGGTGTTACAATTTGGTTTTATAAAATATTTAGTGACTTCCTTTTCCCCAACGTTCTAGGATCACTCTATGACCCTATTTGCCACTACTATGCCTATCTAGAACTCGTAGACATATCTACGGCCTATAGATAGGGTTCATAGACACTACACTAGAAACTATTTTCTTGACATTTTCTCCTTGTTCCAACTTTCTAACTTTGAAGGTATTACGATATCTCCTCTTTGGGAACATTCATCCTTTAATGGGACAAAAACTAGCAAAAGTAGAGTACAAGGAACACTTAACTACCCAACATGAATGCAATAATGAGGATTAAATTCTAAAATCACAAGATTTTCAAAACTTGCTTAAAACACAATAAAAATCAGTTCCATGAACATACATGCATATGATATGACATAGAAAAGCTTAAACATAAGTAATTGTAGGAGTAGGTCATGAAGAACTAAGTACCTTGGGCTGAATGAAAGGAAAATAAGAGGATATCGCTTCATCATATCCGCTTTGGCTTACAAAGTAGCACTTTCAACTTCTTGGTTCCTCCATAGTACCTTGACAAATGAAACTTCCTTATTTCTCAATTTCCAGGCTTGCAAATCTAAAATTTCAACTAGAACCTCTTCAAAGTCAAATCTCCTTAACAACCCATACTCTCCAAAGACACAATAGAAATTGGATCACCTGCACACTTCCTCAACAAAGACACTTAAAACATCGGATGCACCAATTCCAACTCTGAAAGCAAATCCAATTCATAGGCTACTTTACTAAAACAACTTAAAATCTGATAAAAGCCCACATATTAGGGATTACGCTTTGCCTTCTTACAAAAATCTATCACACCCATCATGGGTGAAACTTTCAAGTAAACCCAATCATCAACATCAAATTTAAGCTCTCTTATTCTCACATTCATATATGACATTATCAACTTTGGGAAACCTTCAACCTTTCCTAAATGAGTCTCTCATTTTCCATAGCCATAAACACCAATTCGGGTCCTAACAAAGTCACTTCACCTACTTCAAACAACAGAATGTAAGACCTACATCTCCTACCCTACAAAGCCTCAAAAAGATCCATCTCGATGCTAGAATAACAACTATTATTGTAAGCAAATTTAATAAATAGTAGGTGATCATCCCAATTACCCTTGAAATCAAGCACAAATGCTCTCAATATATCTTCCCAAGCCTGAATTATTCTCTTAGCTTGCCCATCAATTTAAGGGTGAAAAATGATATTTAGCTTAACTTTGTGCCAAGACCTCTTTGAAAAGACATTCAAAAATGTGAAGTGATTTGAGTACCTGATGTGTTGCCGAAATACAACACTTTTGATGCTTAAAACTTGGAACTTTGGGGTGTTCTTAAAGTGATGTTAGTATATTTGATGTTTTTGTATGTTTCTTTTTGTAGGATTTTAGTGTTGGCATGGTTTTGGGGTAACTTATGCTGAAGCAACAATTTTTGATGATCCACAGAACCCTTTTATGGATCATGGAATAATTTACGAGTCAAAGATGGGGTCTCGTAGCAATTTTCAGTGAGAGATGAATTTTGAGCTAAACTCTACGAAGAAAGCAGACAAGTCGTAAATCAATCCACGAGTTGTAGAGTATGGTCGTGCCTTGAGGATCAAAAAGTGGAGAAGTTCTAAAAAGACATCAGACAAAACCCCCTACGGACAATAGAATCTTACACAGCCTATGGAAAGATCTCGTATAATTAATCTCCAAAATCCAATTGCATTCTAGAAACCTTGACATACGGGCCATAGATTAATGCACGAGCTGTAAACCTGCCCGTAGAATGTGCCTACATAATTTTCCTATTCCATTTTGGTTTTGTATTTTACACATTATAAATAGGTTTCTAGGTTATTTTTCATTACATTTTCAGGAGTCACGAAGTCTGAACATAGTTTTAGAGAATACACTAAGGATTTATCATATTTTGAGTGGAAAAATTTTCTTGTGTGTTCTTAATTCGACCTTATGATTCTAATTAAAGAGTTGGATTTCATATTCTTAATTCATCTGTGTAAGTGCTCAATTATGTTACTCTACTACATAATTCCTATATTTATATTGATCATGCATTGCTAAATCCACAACTAGGGTTATGAGAACCATGTACTAAATAGGTAAAATTGAATATTATGTAATTCTTGGAAGGTGTGTTAGGTTGTATTAATTAATCCTCTTCACTTTAACTACTTTTAATGGAGGTCTACATTAGAACTCGCCTAGTGTTACTTGTCGGATCAAGGAAATAATAAATAGGAGTAATTAATAAGATTCGATTGAGATGTTCCTGTCTAATCAACCGAACTAGATCAAGGGGAGGTTGTACTGGGATAAAAAGTAAGGGTTAGTAATGTCACATCATGGAGACGGATCAAATTTCATGATGAAATTTACCTATTCATTGGATCAAAGGTTTAGGTGAACCTAGCTTACTGTCCTACACATACACACTGGAAAAGGTTGTATTTATCCGATAATACCAAGTTAGGGATTCATGGTAAACACATTACCCTAGTTAGCTCTTCTACTAATTTCTCGACACCTGCATTAGTTTAGTTTAGTTAATTTTACTTTACTAAAACCCCCTATTTTCTTGGGAGATAAGTAGGTTAGTCATCCCGACTTACATTGAATTAATTCTTGAGTCTACCATATTCCTTGAGGGATGGACCCTAACCTCGGTTAGGTTATTTACTTGATAGTGACTATTTTACCTCAAAAAGGAGGTGTGGCTTGAGCGATATCAAGTATTTTGGCACCATTGCAGGGAATACGGCTAGACTTGGTTAATAAAAGTAATTTTGGGGAATTAATCCTTAATTCCCTAATTTTATAATTTGTTGTTTTTTCTTTTATATGCAGGTGCAGTGTATGCACAGCACTCGGAGCTGAGGCAATCTCTTGACTCTATTTGACCCATAGATCCAAAGAACACTAAGGAGGATGGCCCAGGATAATGCAAATAATGTTGTTGGTGATTCGGTAAATGCAGCACTTAACCCGAAAGATGAAAACCCACCTCAGCTAAATCCACAACCTCAAGGTATGCAAACCGCATCTAATCAATGGAACCAATATCATCTTGACCCTATGACGGTGGACATAACGGGAGCTATTGTGTTACCCCCACTACCGGATGACACAAAGTTTATTTTTTCAAGTAGATTGCTCCAAATACTACAGAATAGCGGGTTATTTACGGTCCTACCATCAGACGATCCTTATAACCATCTACACAACGTTGTGTTCATCTCTAAGAGCATGATGGGGAACCAAAATCTATCCATAGATGTCATTAGGCTTCGTGTTTTCCCATTTTCTCTTACAGGTAATGCAACATTATGGTTATCTGAGCTCCCACAGCATTCGATTACCAGTTGGGTAGAATATCAGAAGGCACTTTTTGGAGAGGTTATTCCCCATCTCAAAAAAGTTGAAGCTGAAGTCAAAGATTAATAACTTCAAGAAAATACTTGGTGATTCAATTGGTGCCACGTGGGAAAGGTTCACTAAATGTTTAAAACGTGTCCCTAACAATAAGATTGTTGATGAAGCCCTGGTTAAGATCTTCTATTAAGCCCTGGATGAGAATGGCCAAGAAGTTGTTGATACTATTATGGGGGACTCATTTATATATCGTCCATTCCAAGAGGTTTCTCAGAGGCTTGAAAGAGTGGTCAAAACAAACTGTGCATGGGAAAAAGGGATAAATCTACTACGAGAAGTTCATTCTCGATTAGTACTAGTCTGGTGCAAACACAAGCAAGTGAGGAAGTGATGTAGGAACTTGCATGGAATAATATTAATGTGGAGCTATTGACGAAGCAGAATCTAGAATGAGTGAATGTTGTAGCTCATCAACCTCCATGTGCACCCATGTATCAAGAGCCTTATTATAAGAAGGACACGTGTTTTGTTGTTGATCAGATGGTATGTTTTTGGACCAACACCCAAGGGTCCAATCAGGACTATTGGCGCCAAGGTCAAGGGAACTAAGGTCAGAACTTTGGGAGAGATGGTGCCTTCAGAGATAACAACAAATGAGGCTTTTATGATAGGAATAGAGGACTAGACAGAGATGTTGAATGGGTTTGTAGAGATGGTTTACAAAATGGTCCATATATTCCACCACACAATCAAGATTTTAGAGCTAGCTCCTCTCGCATTGAGGAGATATTTGACTGGTTGTTAAAGAAGACCGATGAACATAATGAGACACTAAAGGGGATGAAGTCTGACATCTCTAGCATTAACCAGAAGATTGAGTCTCACTCTGTGGTGATTAAGTAGTTGGAATAATAGTTTGGCCAGATATCGACTCAGTTGAACCAATGCTAGAAAGGTACGCTTCCCAGTAACACGGTACAAAATCCTAAGAATGATGAGCAGTGTATGGCAATTATAACTCATAGTGGAAAGCAGACCATTGATCCTCCAATGCTATTGGATAATGGTGATGTTCGTGATGAGAGTGTTGTGATCAGGAAAACTGAGACTAGAGATGATTATGCAGAGAACAAGGAAAGCAACATAGCGTCGAAGAACTTGAAACCTATTCCTCGACCTTCTCCTCCCTTCCCTCAAAGACTAAAGAAAAAAAAGGAGGAAGGTAAGTTCAAAAACTCTCTCTATGTTGAAGTAGCTCTCCATAAATATCCTATTGATTGAAGCATTATATAAAATTCTTGGGTACAAGAAGTTTATGAAGAATCTGGTTACAAAGAAGTGTATTGTGAGTAAGGAGCTCTTACAAGAGCTCTAATATTGCAATGCAATTTCAACTAGGTCCTTGGTGGAGAAACAAGAAGACCCAGAAGAATTCACTATTCCCTATACCATAGGTGATGTAGAGTTCACAAGGGCATTGTGTGACCTCGGTACCAGCATAAATTTGATGCCCTTTGTGATCTTCACGAAACTTGGTCTGGCAGCCCCTACCTCGACAAATATGAGACTATTGATGGCTGACCGCATGATGAAGAATCTTATGGGGATACTGTATGATGTCCTCGTCAAAGTGGAAAAATTCATATTCCCTACACACTTTGTGATCTTAGATTGCAAGGTCAACTTTGAAGCCCCGATCATCTTGGGAATGCCTTTCCTAGCCACTAGGCGAGCCCTGGTTGATATGGAATCAAGCCAACTCAAGTTTAGATTGAACAGTGAAGAAGTCATCTTCAATGTCTGTTAGTCAATGAAGCGGCCAGATGAGCTAAAGATAGAGGTTTAGGCCATTGATAAAGTTTGAGTAATCAGATGGTGTAAGTCATGCTGTAACACTAAATCAGGTGCTACTTAGGAGGCAACCCAAGATGAGGTAGGCTCTTAGACACCCAGATATATTCTTCTGATCCTGGTTCTTTATTTTTTATATGATGTGTGCATTGAGGACAATGTACAACTTTTTTGATAGGTTGTGGGTAGTTATAGGCCTCAGTAAAGTCTAAGTAGTCTTGGCCTATAACTATCTCGATTTTTTATCCAAAGGATTTTCTTGCCTGTGTTCTTTTTCCCTGTGGACATTTATTTTTTGTTGAACTGGCATGTTTAGGATGTTTAGGTAGTATTAGTAGCATATAGTACCTATATCTATGGCATAATTATGTTTTTGTTGAAAAATGATACCTACTAGAAAATTTTGATTAGTAGTCTTGATAGCAACCATGCATGATTAGTTGTTTGACAATGCTTGTTCTGATAAGTTAGGCTAAATTGTGATAAAAAGTATTATTTGAATAGTGTGTTGACATATATGTAGTGCCATGTGTGAGTGAGCTTAAATTGCATGATTCAGTACTGTGTTTCAATTCAGAACTTGCCCTGTTACTCTGATTTATACTGTAGATTAGTTGGGTAGGAAAGGATCTTAAGTCACTGTTTCTAATAGTCCACTTAGCCTAAATAACCAACTAAATGTGCTATATATCCTTTGATCCTTGTATTTGAGCTTGAAATTGACCTCTTTCTTTGTAAATACCTAAGTAACCATGCCCTGATAAATGATAAATCCTAAACTTGGCCCTGGTCCTTCTTTGAACATTGTGCACCTCGACTTAAGAAAAAAGCTTAAGTTGAGGGTGTTTACCAAAAGAGTGGCAGGATTCTGAGGACGGATATTGTGCACATCAACTCAGGTCAAAATCCTAAATTGAGGGTGGTTGGTGATAGAAAAGTCATGTAAAGATGGGGAAACTAGTGAAACAGAAAAAAGGGAGAAAAATGTGCTAAAGGGTGCAAGAAAATTTTAAAAAATGCCTAACCAGTGTGCTAAATAGAAAAAAAAATAATAAAGGCAATGTGCAGAATGAGAACAAAGCACCATAAAAAGCTTAGAAAAGGAAGAAAAAGAGGGATGAGAAAAAGATAGGTTGGTAGGGCAAAAGTGTAGAAAAACGTGGTGTCAAGAAGGGTCATTAGTCACTATGTCCCTAAAATATCCCACCTAAGACCCCTGAGCCTACGTTTCAAGCCTAGAAAGTCCTAAAGTGATCCTAGTCCAACTAGTCAAAGTCATTAGTCATAAGTATAGGGGCAAGCCTATGGTATTGGTCACAGTACTTGAATATCGTCTGAGAGTGAGCTTTATAGTATTGTCCCAAGTACTAAATTTGAAAATATCATCCGGAGTGGGGAATGAGACTGCTTTTTGTGAGGGCACTTGCATTGCATTGTTGATATATGATAAAGTTAGTAATTGTTGTTTATTGATAGTTGCATAACTTATCATAGTTGTATTGTTGGGTGCATTGATCTACATTGGTTTGCTGGATAGCTATCTAATATGTATTCGAAAAGAGGTATAGGTGTTTGTGTGGGATTGTGATAAAGTTTGTGCCAATAGGTTGAGGTTTGTGTGTCTGTGTACTGCTTATATAGATTTAGTCTATCGCTTGAGGACAAGCAATAATTTTAAGTTGAGGGTGTTGATGTGCTGCCGAAATACAGCACTTTTGATGCTTAAAACTTGGAATTTTGTGTGTTTTCAAAGCGATGTTAGTAGATTTGATATGTTTGTGTGTTTGTTTTAGATTTCAATGTTGGCATGGTTTTTAGGCAAAGTATGTTAAAGCAGTAATGTTTGATAATCCACAGAACCCTTTATGGGTTGTGGAATAGTTCATGAGCTGTAGATGAGGTTTCGTAGGAATTTCCAGTGAGGGATGAATTTCTGAGTTAAACTCTACAAAGGAAGCAGATAAGTCGTAGATCAATCCACGAGTCATAGAGTGTGGTCATTCCCTGATGATAAAAAAATGGAGAAGTTCTGAAAAGTCATCAGACGAGACCCCCCATGGGCCATAGAATCTTACATGGAGTGTGGAAAGGTCTCGTAGAAGTAATCTCCAAAATCCAGTTGCAATCCACGAAACCCCTACATATGGGTTGTAGATTGGTGCACGAGCTGTGAACCTACCCGTAGAGTGTGCCAACACAATTTTCCTATTCCATTTTGGCTTTGTATTTTACATATCATAAATAGGATTTTAGGTTATTTTTTATTAAGTTTTTAGGAGTCACAAAATCTGAAAAAGGTTTTAGATAATACACTTAGGAGTTATCATATTTTGAGTGAAAAACATTCTTGTGTGTTCTTAATTCGACCGTCTAATTCTAATTGAAGAGTTGAATTTCATATTCTTAGTTCATCTGTGTAAGTGCTCAACTATGTTACTCTACTTCATAATTCTTGCATTTATATTGATCATGCATAGTTAAATCCACAACTAGGGTTGTGGAAACCATGAGGAACTAACAAGATAAAATAGAATATTGTGTAATTATTGGAAGGTGTGTTAGGTAGTATTAATTAATCCTCTTAGATTTAACTACTTTTTAACTGAGGCCTGTGTTAGAACTCGCCTAGTGTTACTTGTTGGATCAAGGAAGTAATGAATAGGGTAAGAGGTAATTAACAAGATTCGATTGTGATGTTCTCATCTAATCAACCGAACTAGATCAAGGGGAGGTTATACTGGGATAAAAAGTAAGAGTTAGTAATGTCACATCACGGAGACGAATCAAGTTTTATGATGAAATTTACCTATTCGCTGGATCAAAGGTTTAGGTAAACATAGCTTATTGTCCTACACCTACAAATTGGAAAAAGGTTGCATTTATCTAATAATACCAAGTTAGAAATTCATGGGGAAAACATTACCCTAGTTAGCTCTTCTACTGATTTCTCAACACCTGCATTAGTTTAGTTTAGTTAATTTTACTTTACAAAACCCCCCTTTTCTAAGGAGATAAGTAGTCTAGTCATCCCGACTTATATTGAATTAATTCTTGAGTCTACCATATTCCTTGAGGGATCGATCCTAACCTCAGTTAGGTTATTTAGTTGACAGCGACTGCTTTACCTCAAAAAGAAGGTGTGGCTTGAGCGACATCAGTACCACAATTCAAAATAATGAAAAGGGAATATCATGAAGCTTCACCAAGTTTTGGATATAGATCTTTGCATAATCTTTGGTAGAATACGAAGTCTTAACAAGTAGAAAATGGGTTAATTTGGTCATTTTGTCTACCACAATCCAAATTGAATCATGTTGTCTACAGGTACAAAGTAATCTTGTCACAAAGTCCATATTCTCATCTTCCCACTTCTAAGTTGGTATCTCAATGTTGTGTTCCATATTGCCTGATTCTTTATGCTTTACTTTTACTTGTTGACAATTTGGATATTCTGTCACAAACCTTGTTATGTATTTCTTCATACCATTCCACCAATACTCTTCTCTCAAATCTTTATACATTTTTGTAGATGTTGGGTGAATAGAATACCGAGAACTATGGGCATTAGAAAAACATTATCTCTCTTAAACCATCAACATCAAGAACACATAGGCAACCGTGGTAACGAAGTATCCCATCTTCCCCTTGGTAGAAAATCCCAATGTTCTTTTTGGTAACTAACTTCTTCAACTCATTTAAAATTAGATTCTTATCTTGTTTTGCCTTCACATATGCCACAAGAGATGATTCCAAAGAATTATGAACAAGTACACCACTCTCATTGAAGTCAACCAAGCGAAAACCCAAATGGGCTAGTTTCCTTAACCAATTCCCTCTTTTCATCATCAAAATGGGTGACACTATTCATGAACAATTGGCTAAGAGCATCGACAACCACATTAGCTTTACCCAAATGGTACAATATACTCATGTCATAATTCTTTAATAGTTCAAGCCATATTCTTTTCCTAAGGTTCAAATCATTTTGATTAAACATTTATTGTAGTCTCTTATGATCGGTGAATATGTCAACATGAACCCATAAAGATAATGTCTCCAAATTCTCAAGGCAAACACCACCGCCATCAATTTAAGGTCATGAGTTAGGTAATTCATCTTATGTACTTTGAATTGTCTAAAGGCATATGATATAACCTTTCCATGTTACACTAGCAAACATCCAAGTCCAACCCATGACGCATTACAATATATAACAAATTTATATGATTCAATGTCAAAATAGGGGCTGAAGTAATATGATCTTTTAATTTTTGAAAACTCCTTGCACATTCTTCTACCCTAACTGCCCCAGAAATAAAAACTACCCTTATTCTCATTCTAACTCATTAAACCTCAAATTCACTAAAACAATTCTAAGTATTTCTCCCTCAAAGGAATCCACCATTGAAGCAAGCTAGGTGCCTATGTTCCTCCATGAATTCAAGGTCAATTTCTCTTGATCTCTAGGGTTTCTTCAATAAGGTATGTAGGGCTTCATCCATGAACTAATTTCTTCCATGGAGCTCAATCCAATCATCACTTTTTTCTCAAGTTCAAGCATGAATTTTATGAATTTTCATGATTTCTATTTAAATGCTTGAATTATGATTATTATATGATTAAATTACTTTATTATATATGAATTATGATAATTCACAAGGATTGCATGATTTTCCATTGGTTTACAAAGGATTTCAAGTGTATGTCATGGGTTCTTTTACTTATGATTGGACCTAACTTCAATGGCAATGATCTCACATTATTTTCATTAAAATTCATAATTTTAACTTCAATTGTTCATGAACTCATATTTTTCCCTAATTCCTATGTTGAGTTATGCATCCGTGAATAAGATTCCAATTATGAAAGTATGTTATGGTCATGATTATGAGGGTGACGTAAGACCCCAATATTATGTTATATTTATGATATGGGAAGTATACCCACACTTTATGCAAGTTAAGTAGATGGATTATTCTTATGACATGAATTTGAAATTTGGTTTTATACCTATCATATAAGCTATGAAAGTAGTGATTTTATGACTATGAATTATGTTGACGACTATGTATCCATTGCTGATTATATATTCTGTGAGATTTGACTTAGCACTGAATGAGCTTGAGCGAGGGGGACTATCTCCAAGGGTACTTATATAAATTCTCTTTTCTCATAAGTTAGCCGATCCACATATGACACACATCGTGCTAGGGTTTGACCCATGGGGGGGGGTATAGTCTACCTTTACGAGTAAACTACTCTTTCTCCGATATATAGGCAACATTGACATTCCATGTAGTAGTCCACATGGTCTTATTATTGGTTATGGTCCTATTCCCACATATGTATGTATGTTAGGTTATGAAATATCTTATAACACTTCTATTCATAATTTTAAGTATGCATTTATCATTCATCTCATGTCCTTTATTCTATTTATATGATTTGTATATTGCTATTGTATTATGACTTTTTTATGCATTGCATGCATGCATATTAGTACATTCTAACGTACTAATGCATACTATTTACCTACATAACTATGTAGGGATGAGCAATGACACTTCTAATCCTCACTATCATGGCTAGACTTCAATTTTACTTGTCTAGACTTTGGTGAGTTTCCATGCTTTGGGAACAAACCTTTAAACTCATATTGAGGATGATTCTATGTTGAGACTTTTTTACTTTCTTTCTTATCTTGAGGATAAGCTAGTGGCATGTTCGTGTCCCCGCCAAAATCTAGTTATGTAAAGGCATGTTTTTGACTTTGTTGATGTAATTCCTCTAATGGGAAGTCTCTTGACTCCCATGCTTTTTCTTACTTTCATACTTATGTTTTTGCTTTCTTTACTTATTATTATGATTTATATCACAACCCAAGCCTAGGGACTAGGTGTGACATGGCGAATGGGGAACCCAAAGGCACCCCAAACAAGCCTCATAGCATAAATAAGCATATTTTTGGTTGCAGAAACATAAATCAAACATCACCTAATTAAAAAATAGCGAAAATTTAGGATTTGGACTCACGCTATGGAGATAGAAAGGGTATAGGAATTTCCATCATCCAATCACAAACAAAGACTAAGAGGAGGGTAAATAGGACTCAATCTATGGGGAAATAGGGTTAGGAAGATCATCACATGCTATCAACACCCACAAATACATACAAGGGATAGGGACTAAAGAAAATCTCCATAGATACATCAGCACCATAAAAGTCAAGCACTTCATATTATCCAACAACACCAGTAAACATGAGCGGAATGGGGGCCAAGACATCTCCGAGCTCACCCTCAAAAGTAGATAACAAAAGTAAAATATTAGCATAATCTTGACAGAAAGTGATTGTTGTCCCCGGATTGGAGGATTCACCTATAGCAAATCTCCAAGAAAATGTACTAGCCACGAGGAGGTGGATGAATAGGAGCTCCGGTCCCTACATGGTTAGATCATATAGGCAAAAAGTATGTGTTAGTACTTGGAATGTACTAAGTATGCATGATGCAATGCAACAAAAGATTATGATCCATAATAATCAAGATGTATAGTCATATACAATGGATATAAGCTCAATATGTCATGAATGGTCAATAATTTAGTCAAATCATGCATAGAAGATAGTCAAAATCGCATATCATAATACATATGTGGGAAGGGACTATAACCGGTAAGTAAGATAATGTAAGCTACTACATGAAATCTTGATGTTTACTCCACACCAGAAAAAGAAGTTGTCTACTTTGCCAAGGTAAAACATACCCTCACCTTACGACATAGCCTTTATGATGGGGTATTACATGACACCCTTACTTTATGGTGTGGCCTTTTTAGTAGGTGTGCATGATATCCTTACCTTACGGCATATCCTTTTTGGTAGGAGTTATAAGATATTCTACCTAACGACATCACCTTTTTGGTAGGTGTTATAAGATATTCTACCTCACAACATGGCCTTTTCGATAGGTGTAAGCCCATTTAAGGAAATCAATGATACAAATTTATGGTGGTACATAGTTATGGGAGATTGGTGATCTACCAAGGTCCTCTCGGTGCTAAGTCAACATCCCACAAAATACTTAAATCATAGTCATAGCCATAATATGCATAACTTACAAAACTTAACATTATAGTAGGAGTAGCTCATCAAACCATAGCATCAAAAGGTACTTTACAATCTTTCAAAAATTTCACAACATTTTCATGAATTCATAACATGCTTATTAGTCCTCAAATCATCACAACATCATAAATTGGATCTCTTGCAATAAATCTTTCATTAACATAAGAAATTTTATCATGTAAAATCAATCAAAGCATAGTGGGTATATGCATGAAAGCTTAAAATCATGAACTATACAAGTATAGAACATGAATAAAGTAAAACAAGGTCATTTAGAAACCATTTAAATCAACCCACCATCATTATAGTAAAACCTCAATTTGGGTATCATGAAATCTATCTTAAAATTCATAATCTTCATAGTACCATATCATGCATAGCTTTAATAATCAAAATCAACTCATAGAATAAACCCTTTATAGGTGATCATGCATTTTGAAACCAATAATTGATAAATTTCAACTTAAATCACACTTATAATGAATACTAGAAAATACCCATAAAGAAATAATCATTGAAACGAAGAAATTTAATTTTAAAAAAAAAAAGACTTTGGGCTCCATGGGTGGAAGGACCCATGGATGAAAAACTCACATACCTTAGAGCAAAATAGAGAAGAAATTTGAAGAGAATCTTGAATTTGATGAAGAGCTCGAAAGAAATTGAAGTTTGCTCTTTAATGGAGGATTTGAATCTTCTTCCTTAATGGAAAATTTTATAATGAGTGAAGGAGAAGGTTATTTAGGCATGAAAATAGGCTTAAGAAAGTGTGTTTCGGTAAAATGGGTTGGAAACCCCATTTGGGAATGTAAAAATATCATCAAAAGTAAACAAAAATGACATTTTAAGATGTTTTGGCATCAAAATCGGTGGTCCAAGAGTGCCATCTCCGAACCATTCAGCGGGACCTTCAGACTGCCTTTTTTTTTTTTACAATTTTTAAGACTTTTTGGAGTGATTTGGCTGTCAATTCAGTGGCATTCGACGATCAAATTGATCGTCACCCTTTTTGACAATCCAAACTTTAGTAAAATAGCCATAACTTTTTACTTTGAACTCATAATAAGACAAATAGGATGTGTTGGAAAGATATTTCAAAGAGATTTAATTTGATAGATATTGGGTTACCTAATTTATTATATGCTAAGATATATGACCATTCGAAGTTAACCCTTATACGAATTCATACCGAAACATAGCTGATTGGAATCCCTTGATCTTGGCTCGATGTAAGAGATACCTTATGACCCCAAACAACATGTAATCCACCTTGAATACCTAAGAATTGATCCCACCATATTAGAAGTCATCAAGTTGATCCCATATACATATGAGAAATGGCTTGGGTCTTAGCTTAAGATCTAGGGTATTACACATTATTACCTTATGTATACTTATGTTATGTACATGAGACTTGGATGGGATGCCTTCAGGTTCCTTATTGATTGTGTCATGACTAGGCCCGAGGTTCGGGACGTGACAAACTTGGCATCAGAGTACAAGGTTTGAAAGCATCCTAGGGAATTCAACATACCACGTCTATTAGAGTCTTGTTCATAGGTGTAAAACACGTCATATCCATGAATAGGAGGCTATGAGACATTTAGAAAATTCTCACTGCTTTTGTGATCCATGTTGTGCCCTAAGTTGTGATCTAAGACTCGTCTCCTCTAATGCTAAGTCCTTTGAACTTTTCAGAGAATACCTCCATAATGTTCATCATTTCAAAGGGGAGTTGATGCTAATAAGGACCAAACGCCTCAAGTTCCATATGATCCTCTAGCCAGCCAAGACAAATGAGGAGTTTAGGACTGCCATCACTGTGTTGGCACAAGCTATGGATACTCAAGCCAATAAAGTTTCCCTTGCTCCCATTCTGACTTCTAGGGTGAAAGATTTTACAAGAATGAATCCTCCAGAGTTCCATGGTTCTAAAGTGGATGAAGATCCACAAGAGTTCATTTCATGAGGTCTAGAAGGTGGTGGAGATTATGGGTATGTTATCTAAGGAGAAGGTATAGTTGGCGGCTTACCAACTTATGAAAGTTGCTCAAGTTTGGTTTACAAAATAGAAGCCTAAAAAAGTTGAGGAAGGTCCTATTTGATAGGAGGTCTTCAAAGCCTCATTCCCTAATTGTTTTTTCCACTTAGACTAAGGGAAGCTAAAGTTATGGAATTCATTAATCTCAAACAAGGTAGCATGAGTGTGAGGGAGTATGCCCTCAAGTTCACAAAGTTGTCTAAGTATTCTCCTTCTTTGGTGGCGATCATAGATCCTGTATGAACAAGTTCATTTTTGATGTATCCGACTTGGTAAAGATGGAGTGCAAAACTATGATGCTTATAAAAGAGATGGGTATTTATTGGCTCATGGCTCATGACGAGCAAATTGAGAGTGAGAAGCTTTAAAAGATTAGGATGAGGGATTTCAAGAGGGCTCATTTTGAGGGTGGATTTTCACATGCTAAGTTCGGTGGTATTGGCCATTTCCAACAAGGCCAAAGGTCATCTAGCAGTTCTAATCAAGGGTTCACTAGGGATAGGGTTCCTACCCCTAAGGCTCAAGGTGATGGTGCTATGCCAAGTGGTGTTAACTTTTCGAGGGGTCCCATGTGTGGGAGAAACCATGTTGGAGATTGCCTGAGCAGTACGGGTGCTTGCTTTGGTTGTGGAAATATTAGGCACAAGGTTTTTGAGTGTCCTAGTGTTGCTAACAAAGGAGAGAACGGTGTCCTCAAGGTCAAGCGGCTCAAAGAGTTCAAGTGCAACAAGGTTTCCAAACTTAACAAGGAGGTAGTCCATGTGGCAACCGATTTTATGTTTTACATGCTAGGCAAGAGATGGAGGAGTCTCCTAACATGGTTATGGGTATGTTAAGGGTCTTTGATCTTGATGTATATTTTTTACTTGACCCCGGCGCAAACATGTCTTTTATTACTCCTTACCTTGTCATAAAGTTTGATGTGTCTCCCAAAGTTTTATTAGAGTCATATTTAGTCTATACTCCAGTTGGTGAGTATGTCCTAGCCAAGAAAGTCTATAGAAATTGTTCTCTGTTGGTATTGCATAAAGTCTTTCTTTGTAATCTCATTGAACTTGACATGACCTATTTTGATGTTATACTTGGTATGAATTAGTTGCATGCAACATATGCCTCTATTGATTGTAGAACCCGTGGGGTCAAATTCCAAATCCCTAATGAACATATTCTCAAGTGGAAGGGAACCAGTTTGGTGTTCAAGGGTAAATTCATTTCATATGTGAAGGCTCAAAAAATGATTTCTAAGGGATATATATACCATGTTGTCCAGGTTAGGGATATAGAGTCTGAAGTCCCTACTCTTGATTCGGTTCCTATAGTTAATGAATTTTCTGATGTCTTTTCCAATGACTTGCCCGGTATTCCTCCCTAAAGAAAAATTAGCTTTGGCATTGATTTTCTACCTGATACTCAACCTATTTGCATACCTCCATATCGAATGGCCTCGGCGAAGTTGAAAGAATTGAAGGAACAATTGAGGGATTTGCTTGACAAAGGGTTCATAAGACCTAGTGCATAGTCATGGGGTGCTTCTGTATTGTTTGTAAGAAGAAGGATGATTCACTTTTGTTATGTGTTGATTATCATCAACTGAAAAATGTCACCATAAAAAATAAGTATCCACTTCCAAGGATGATGACCTATTTGATCAACTACAAAGGTGCAAGTTATTTGTCTGAAGTTGATTTTCGTTCCAAGTATCAACAATTGAGGGTAAAAGATAATGATAATCTAAATATGACATTTAGAATCCAGTATGGACATTTTGAATTATTGGTTACGTCATTTGGACTAACAAATGCTCCCATAGCTTTCATCGATTTGATGAACATGGTTTTCAAACTGTACTTGGACATGTTCATGGTTGTGTGGCAATCATTAAGATATACTTCAATTGCATTGGGTTCTTTTACTTATGATTGGAACTGACTTCAATTGCATTTATCTCACATGTTTTTCATTAAAATTTATGATTTTAGCTTCAATTGTTCATGAACCTATATTTTGTCCTAGTTCCTTTGTTGAGCTATGCATTCATGAATAAGATTTCAAATATGAAAGTATGTTATGAACATTATTATGAAGATGACCTAAGAACCTAATATTGTGCTATGTTTACAAGATGGGAAGTTTACCCACACTTTGTGCAAGTTAAGTAGATGGATTATTCTTATGATATGAATTTGATATTTGGTTTTATACCTATCTTACAAGCTATAAAAGTAATGATTTTATGAGTTATGAATTATGTTGTTGACTATGTATCTATTGTATGATTATGTTTTTCGTGGGATTTGACTTAGCACTGAATGAGCTTGAGTGAGGGGGACTATCCCTAAGGGTCCTTATATAGATTCTCTTGTTTCATCTATGTGCCACCGTAAGATTATATTCCTATAAGGTATAAGTTAGTGGATCCACATATGACACTCACTGTGCTAGGGTTTAGCCCATAGGATGGGGTATAGTCTACCTTGACAAGTAGACTACTCTTTTTTCGGTGTAGATGCAATATCGAGATTCCATGTAATAGTCTGCATGGGCTTATTGTTAATTATGGTCCTATTCCCACATATATATGCATGCTAGGTTATGAAATATTTTATAATTCTTTCATTCATGATTTCAAACTCTTGTCCTTTATTCTATTGATATGATTATGCATATTGTTATTGTATTGTGACTTTTTTTGATCCATGGAATGCTTACATACTTAGTACATTCCAACTCCAACGTACTAATGTATAATTTTTGCTTACATGATCTAATCATATATGGACGGGCGGTGACACTTATACTCCTCACTATCGTGGCTAGACTCGAATTCTACTTGTGGAGACTTTAGTAAGTTCCCATGTTTCGGGGACGAACCTTTACATTCATATTGATGACAATGCTATGTTGGGACTTTTATACTTTCTTTATTATCTTGAGAGTGAGCTAGTTGCATGTTCTACTCCCCGCAAAGATCTAGTTATGTAGAGGCATATTTTGGACTATGTTGATGTAATTCCCTCTAATGGGAAGACTCTTGACTCCTATGTTTTTGCTTACTTTTAGACTTATGTTTCCTCTTATTTTTCTTATGATATGAACAAGAGGCTTGGATAAGGTGTCTCCAGGTTCCTCAATCATCGTGTCATGACTAGGCCCTGGGTTCGGGTTATGACAGGAAAGAAAATTGATAAATGTCATTGGATCATGAGGATTCACCAACTTTAACTTTTGGGATAGATCTAACCATATGGAGGATGAGAATGCTCGTCAAATCCTACATTATGATATAATATAGGCAAAGAAAAGTACGCATTACTACTTTGAATGTACTAAGTATGTGAGCAATGTAGTATGCCATAAATTATATTATGTAGTGGACCAAAATAAAGCATGATCAGAGAGTCATTTAAAATATAAGTAAAACATGAATGTGGCCAGTACATAATAAAATCATAATAAAAATCATGAGAGACTTAAATCATAAAGAGTCATAACATGTTTGGCATAGTAACTATAACCAACAATAAGACCATGCTAACTTACATGAAATCCCAATGTCTCCCCATATATCGAAAAAAGGAGAATCTACTTGTCAAAATAGAACTCTAACCCACTAAGCTGGTGTCCTGAACATGTGCTATATGTTGGTCCACTAGCTAGGACATAAAGGTAAAATTCTACGATATCACGTAGTTATAGAACTAGAGATTGCTACTAAGGATCTCTTAGGTTGAGTCCTCACCTCAAAATTCACTTGGTGCTAAGTCAAAATTCCAATATAATACTTGTCGTAATCACAAACTTAATCATGTGGAAAAGCAATTAGATAACTACCAATCCCTTTTCATAAAACTTGATCATAAAATAACTCATTTTCATGGTGATTCACCCTTCCATCATTACGAATCTATAATTAGGTGAGTAAACTCCCTATCATTCAAACTTGTCTTGCATAGCATCAGAAAAAGATTAACTCATACTTGTCATGAAACTTGCTTGAAAATCTTATCAATTCATAATCATAAAATTATAATGAAAACTAGGGTAAAGGCATGAGGGCACATGTAATTAACTTAAAATCGTGTAATTAAAATGAAACCATGTACAATAATATCAATTGAATTATTATTGAAATAGTTCATAAATCAATTTCATAAACCCTAGATCCAGCTGAGAAGAACTTGATGGACAACTATGGAAATCATGCAATTAAAGTCAATTCATATATAATTTGATCAATACTCATGGAAGAAATCATAGCTCATGCAATTGAATGAGGAATCATCAAAACCCATAATTCATCATACTTGAAATTCATAGAAAGGGGGAGAATTATTTGGGGTTCATAGATGAAAGGAATTCATGAATGAATACCTACATACATAGACCAAAATTCTTGAAGGAATCTGAAAATTAATGGAGGAATTGGAAGCACCCCAGTCTTGACCTTCAATGGAAACTTGGAGAGAATTTGTGAATTGGGTGAGAATTTGGGAATGGGTTGCGTTTGATGAGCAAAAATGGTTATAGAGGTAATTATAGGACTAAAACGACATAGTTTAGGAGTTAGGAGGGTGGAAAATGACAAATGACCAAAATATCATTCATTAAAATTTATCGGACATGTTTCATGAACCATGCCTACGAGTTGTAGACCCTTCTACGACCCGTGAAAGGCTATCTATTGAAGTGAGCCCAAATGACCCTCTTTGACTCTCAAGTACAAACTCTCTTCTATGGGCCCGTCTAGTCTATTATAGCTTGTAGAACCCTTTTGTAAATGAGATACTGAGACCATTAAACTTGGACCAAATGTCGAATACCAACCACACTTGTAAAGGCATTGACGACCCATACATTTTTCTCGTAAAGCTGTCCTAAAGTCCCAAAATTTTCAAAGTGTTCGTGGCCTATACGAGCCATTTCTACAACCCGTATATGTAACCTCGACTCGCCTGCTTGGTCATATAAAAAGTTTAGAGACTCCCTTTCTCCCAACTTTTGAGGATCACTCTACAACCCCATTTCTACGACCTATATTCCTTGCTCATAAATCATGCTATTTTTCAGATTTTTTTTTTAAGTCTTGGGTGTCATCTATGGCCCGTAGATAAGGCTCGTAGCCACTACACCAGAAACTGTTTTTTTTTTTAAATTTTCTCCTTAATTCAATTTTCCAACTTACGGGGTATTACACATATAATATAATTGGAGTCTATGTTGTCTTTCATTCTTCCCTTCTATGCTTATTGTTACATTTCATTAGCTTTTATTTTGCATTCTCTTGTATCCTTATTTCTAATCATCATTTTACGTGTAGGGCCTAGCTTGAATCCTAATAGAGAAAAGAACATTAAAATACCAACTGTTTGTTGGACAATTAAATATGACAATGAAGTCTTTGTACTAAGAAAAGAAAAATCAAAACTTGTGGGTACTTTGGATCCAACGTGACGTGTTCACCATAAGATCTCGTGCCTGACACTTTTTTGTTCACTGCCCACACTTCAAGGCGCTTTGTTCGATCTTTTTTTAAAAAAAATAAAAAATAAAAAATTGATATCCAGATTTTCGATCTCTACTCAATTTTGTTCCTTTTTTTTTTTTCTGCAAAAGAATGTCACAAATTTGTATATATACATATAAAATAATTTGGCCATAATTGCTTTTCTATTCTTCTCCTCCGTCCATTCCACATGTGTTGCAGATAATTTATGTCTAAATCAAGATAACCCTTCTTTTGTCTTTCTCCTTTCGCTTGTGAGATATTTAGGTTCCCCTTTCAAACCATTTATCAATACACATTAATCTTCACCAGGAGAAAGGGTAAGAGCTTTTTTATTTTCCTTTTCTACGTCATTTTCTCTTATTAAATATCCTCCTTGCATATTCTATATGATTCTTCCTGTTTAAATACCTTCAACTTCCAGTCTTTCCCATTTCACTACTGGACTGGACTGGTTACCAGATATTTTCTTACAAATTGAGTATGATTCTTACTTTTTATACGAGATATTTTGATATTTCTCTTTAGTTGATTTTTGGCTTTTATTCTGCTCAGTTGTTCTATGGTGGCTTGTGGTCAGTTTTGAAGAGTAAAATAGAAGTGAACAATTTGCTGGTATAGGTTTCTTTTCCAAGTTGAGTGATATGAGCATGGAAGCTAGTGCAAAGTCCAATGGAACTGCTATAGCTGATGTATCAGTACCTATTGCTCAACCACTTTCTGAAGAGCCTAGTGAGATTGGATCTAACATCAAGTATCATGCTCATTTTGCTCCTCATTTTTCTCCTTTCAAGTTTGAGCCAGAACAAGCGTACTATGCCACTGCTGACAGTGTTCGTGATCGCTTGATCAAAGTGAGTTGAACCTCTACTTATATGGAACTTGTTTTACCTATTCCCATTAAGAAAGCCATTTTTAAGTAACTTGTTTTCATATAGAAAATATTTTAACCAACTAAACATGGGAAAGTTGATCCATAAATACCTTATTTTAAGTCACGAATGTTACTTCCCCTACTGACAAGGAGTATGCTTATACATTGGATGTAGATAGGGGAAGGGAGAGACAGAAATCACTGATTTCTAAAAGGCAAACTTCCCAGTGTAGGTGTGCTCAAATGTAAATAATTTGTATTCTCTATGTACTTATGTCCTATTTCATATAGGATGAATGGAAGGCTGTACATATGCATGGGAGGTAAGTTGCCAGGTTTTATGGTAGTATACAGTTCTGTGTGCATAGGATTTCTGAAGCTCACTAACTCATTATTTCTGGGAAAACATAACTATGTTCTCTCTTTATCCCCTTATAAATAGAAACAGAACATTATTTATTCTCTTACTTTCACCTTTTTTATGGAAGCTTCCTGTATAGTTTTAGATTTTCGTGTATCCACCCACTGAAGCTAAAAATGACAGTAAATGCTCAATCCAACATATTCTGTTTCGATCTTCCAATAGGATAAGCTGTACTGTAACCTACTTGGACAATGCCAACTTGCTGGGCTGACTGTCTACATTTTAAGATTCCAATACTTCTACATAATGGAATTAGGACATCAAGGTACAGATGCATATAGGATCGCTATCAAATACGAGATGCATTAGCGTGTAGGCTTTGAAATTGAGAACCTTACTATGCATTCAGTGATCTATGTTTTGAAATCTAGATGTATCGTTTCTTCTAAGGGGTATCGTTACAAGATTTTCCTTCTACAGAGAAGTAATATTGAGCTTGCTGAGGAGCATGGAAGTTTGATTTCTAAGCATTACTTCAGCTTCATTCTTCTGCTATTAATCGTTGTTGCTAATCTCAGTGTCACTATTTATCTCTTTCCTTTGCAGCAATGGAATGACACGTATCGTCATTATGACAAAGTTAATCCAAAGCAGACATATTACTTATCAATGGAATATCTCCAGGGACGAACTTTGACAAATGCAATTGGAAACTTAGACATCCACAATGCATATGCTGATGCTTTAAAGAAACTGGGTCATGAGCTTGAGGAGATCGTTGAGCAGGTAGTAAAACCTTAGGAATCTTTGGCATGAAATAGTTTTCTTCAATGGTTTGTTGTTGTATTTAAACTATCAACTGCTCGGTGGACCTTCCTAAATCCGTGCTTGTCAAGCTATCAATTAGATTGTGGAATATGTTTGAGTCGAATACTCTTCACTGTTTGTTACAGTTTTACTTTTTCTTTTGCCTCGAAGCTGCTAATAAGTATTGCTATGATATTATTTAGTTTTTCTTAATTACTTTAGATTATGTTTCTCTTTAATTTTGAAGGCGATACACATCGCAGTGAATGTCTAGCCTGAACAAAAGCCTCCTTTCTGATATCAGTAGGCTGAACCTTTAATTACTGCATAATGAGTTGCGTGTTCCTTTTTTTGTTAAGTTAATGGGTTACATGTACTTTGTTTCTATATACTCTATAAAATTATCTAGTTTCCAGGTTTTATTAAGAACGGATTTTTAAGATGAAGGCTGGATGAGTGGGTGAAAAGATTCTTTCCCCAAGTCCAAGTCTAAGTCTTCCACCTTATGGTGATATTATTTCCTTGTTAATTGTGTTATTGCTGGAGAACACTTCACCACATAATGTTACTGTTTGTGTTGTAATTTGTCCTTTACATCATTCTGTACTGCTATCCTTAATCTTCTCCATTTTCTATTTCCGATGGTGATCAATCAACAATTATCTGACCTTCTATCTGAGCTTTTGGTTGGCTATTACTGAAATGGAGTTATGACGCTTCAAGAGGCTTATTTCTGTTAGTGCCAATGGAAAGTTATGGGACATTATTTGGCTTGCTATAATTTATCTTTTATTTATAGGAAAAAGATGCAGCTCTAGGAAATGGTGGTTTAGGAAGGCTTGCTTCATGCTTTCTTGATTCCATGGCCACATTGAACCTTCCAGCATGGGGTTATGGCTTGAGGTATAAATATGGACTTTTTAAGCAGCTTATCACAAAAGCTGGGCAAGAAGAAGTTCCTGAAGATTGGTTGGAGGTCTGATTTCATATGAATGTCTTTGTAAAATACCATGAGAAATTGATGCTAGTTATCAAACTTGGTTGTGTACTATGCAGAAATTTAGTCCCTGGGAAGTTGTAAGGCATGATGTTATCTTTCCTATAAGGTTTTTCGGTCATGTTGAAGTCCACCCTTCTGGCTCGTAAGTACTAAAACAAAGTATATATGTGGTAAATCATTTAAAGAAACAGATGTGTTATATTGATTTTTTTTTGAAGCCATAATGTGGTCTAATTCAAACTCAATTATTCGTGGAATTTGTCGCAGGCGAAAATGGGTTGGTGGAGAGGTCATACAGGCTGTTGCATATGACGTGCCAATTCCAGGATACAGAACTAAAAACACTAATAGTCTTCGTCTCTGGGAAGCCAAAGCAAGCTCTGAAGATTTTAATTTGTTTCTGTTTAATGATGGACAGTATGAATCTGCTGCACAGCTTCATTCTAGGGCTCAGCAGGTTTGTTGCGAGTACTGTACAGCTCTAACTGTTATGCTTTTTCTTATTAGGTGAATTGAATTAGTAGGTTCAATATAGTAAGGCTAACCTGGAGATAGAAACGCTTTACCTTGAATTGACACTCTCACTTTCCATGTTCAAGAATAAGTGGTTTAATTTTGATCCATGCAGATTTGTGCTGTTCTTTACCCTGGGGATGCTACAGAGAATGGAAAACTCTTACGGCTAAAGCAACAATTTTTTCTGTGCAGTGCATCACTTCAGGTTACAGTTTCCTTTTCTCCTTTCTGCTCCTATTCCATTTAAATACCATACGTAAGGCATTCTCTTCTTTAGGAAGTCAGCCTAATGGGATGTACTAATGAGCTTTTTTTTTCCTCTGGCCTATATTTTCATGTTGATCTTGTGCATTGGAATCTGTCCTCCTGCTAATTAGTTTTGAGTGAAGTTTCTTGCTTGTTTCTGGAGCATCCCGAAAATTATTATGTTTATAATATTTTTTTATCACTTGTGTTTTTCTCCTGAAAAAAGAAAAAAGTAAGTTTAGCAACCGACTTCAGATTCTCCTTAAGGCACCGTGTTGAGTAGGGATTTGAATAGGAACTCTATTTTGGGGTTCAATGTTGCTGGACGTATGAGCGAGGAATATCATAAACTCAAAGAAGACCGGGGTCAGCCGACCTGAACGGGAAGTGGTTTAAGAATAAGAAAGGACTTTGGAATCGGATGCGCTCGCCCAGCGAGAAAGGCCCTGACCCTAAAAGAAAAAAAAAAGCGGATAGATAATAGAAACAGAGGAAAGCATATTTTCAAACTGGAAAACAGTGGAACATGAATCCACTCTCTGCAAAAGCTGAAAGTTCCTCTACAGATTCTGTAAATGCATTTTGGTGCTAAATGTTTCCTTTTACAACAACAACAAAAACAAACCTAATGTAATCCCACATGTGGGGATCTTGGGAGGTGGTGTTTATTCAGCCTTACCCCTGCCTTGTGCAGGCAGAGAGGTTGTTTGGGAAGGACCCTCAACTCAAGTAAAGCATAAAAGAATTTGTATAATTAGGAAATACAATTGTAAAGAAGCCATGTTGAAAACAATGTAGAAAAGAACAGTAGCAAAGGAAACAACAGGTAATAAGAAAGTTGAAGATTAAGATAGTAGGAGTATAATGATACTGATCAGGGAAACAAGGCAATACTCGACTACCTACTAATTTTCTGTCATAAACACCTATTAGACCTCAATCCCAAACATCCTCAGTATTCAATAGGTTCGAGCTGAAAATAGCTCTTCATCATGTTGTTGTATTTCAAAAGAAAAGCTTAGCTCCATTTGAAGTTGTTTCATGAAAAAAAATGACTTAGTCAGTTTGAATCACCTCCCCCCATCCTGACGTCTTCCCCCAAACAAACAAAAAAGAAGCAAAACCAATCCTTTTAAGACAACCTCAAAATCAATTCTCCTAAACCAAATCTCAACACTCACAATTATTTTGCTACACACAGCCAAATGATGTTTTAATCCAAACACAATGAAGTTTTCTGTCAAACAGTGTACAGTGTCCAATTTTCTTGGGAACTTTTAAGAGTTTCAATCTCCAAGAAACCTATTTGTCAGAATATTTGACTCCTTAAAAGTTTCCAAGAGGCCTATTTTCCAAAGTATTTGGGTTCTTAATAGATATATATGTCATTGATCAACTTTAAATTATGTCTAAAGCCAGGTAATTGGCATTTAATTTGACCTAGAGATATATGGTAGTTCTGTTGTGTCACAAAATAACCTTCTTTTACTTAATTGTGTGACTGGCCATTGGATCAACATCAGGATATCATTGCCAGATTCAAAGAGAGAGAAGATGGAAAGGGTGCTCACCAGTGGTCTGAATTCCCCATGAAGGTTGCAATACAACTAAATGACACACACCCAACTCTTACAATTCCAGAGCTGATGCGGTTGCTAATGGATGATGAAGGACTTGGGTGGGATGAATCTTGGAATATCACTACTAGGTGCTTTTTACATTCTTATTTTGCCTAGTAAGATGCTCTGTGTTGAGTAATTCATGGATATGGTTCCTCTGTTTGCTTTGTCTTTGTGCGGTATCTTGCAAATTTATCATTTGGATGATGTGATGCATTACATCCCCAGGACAATTGCCTATACGAATCATACAGTCCTACCTGAAGCACTGGAAAAATGGTCACAAGCAGTCATGTGGAAGCTCCTTCCTAGACATATGGAAATCATTGAAGAAATTGACAAACGGGTATAGAATCAGCCAGTTTGTCTCTTCATACTTGAAAATATAGCTTACTTAAAAAGGTATATTTGAAACTCCTTGCAGTTTGTTGCCACAATAATGTCAGAAAGACCTGATCTTGAGAATAAGATGCCTAGCATGCGCATTTTGGATCACAACACCACCAAGCCTGTTGTGCGTATGGCTAACTTGTGTGTTGTCGCTTCGCATACGGTAAGAGATATGATGCACCAGAGAGTTCGATGAGTTAACTTCAGTAAACTTATCCAGATTCTCAAACAATGGATAATTCATTCTATAGTTCTTTTCATGCAAAGCTGTTTGATGCCAATCAAAAAATTTAATAAATTCTGATCAAAATAATTATTTTCATGCAGAACGTTCTTTGATTTTTTTTTCTAACTGCATCTCATAGTACACATAAATGAAAGGAATATCAACCACTAATAGAAGACCTTCTATAAATACCCTAGCTTTTATTTTAGTGATGCATAACCCAGAGCTGCATGCCATTATTGATGTATAAGTTTTGGCCAACTCCAAAAGTATGAAAAAGCTGATAGCATTAAGCTATGTAGCTTCTTTTTTTTTTGTCTAAGTTATTCTTCAAGTCTATACTTATCAACAGATGAAAAAAAACTTATTTGTGATAAGTGACTTGAAGAATAACTTATCCACAATAAAATTCATCGAATTTTATAAAAGTGGTCCTTCTTGTCAATGTTCCTATCGAATTTTAAAGAGAGACTCATAAACTCATTAGCCATATCTGACAGGTAAATGGTGTTGCCCAGCTGCACAGTGACATCCTGAAAGTTGAGTTATTTGCTGATTATGTCTCTGTATGGCCCACCAAGTTCCAGAATAAGACCAACGGTATAACTCCTCGTAGGTGGATCCGATTTTGTAGTCCTGAGTTGAGTCATATAATTACCAAGTGGTTAAAAACAGATCAGTGGGTGACGAACCTCGAACTGCTTTCAAATCTTCGGGAGGTATCTTATATTATATATATGCATATGTCTCTGTCTGTAATATATCATTTATCATAAACACTTGCATTCATGGAACTTTATCGTTGCAAATGCTTCGTGTGGGTAATGATACTGCAATTGACTATAAATTTTGCGAAGTTTGCTGATAATGCGGAGCTCCATGCTGAATGGGAATCAGCCAAGATGGCCAACAAGAAGCGTTTGGCACGGTATATACTGCGTGTGACAGGTGTGAGCATCAATCCTAATACCCTTTTTGACATACAAGTCAAACGTATCCATGAATATAAAAGGCAGCTTCTGAATGTTTTGGGCGTCATATATAGATACAAGAAGCTTAAGGTGTGTGCAACTCCTGAATTTCCATTTTGTGTTATTTCTCCCTGTTAGTGGCATTAATAGTTCAAGACAGTTGTCACTGCCAGCAATGATATAACAAGTAAAAATAAAGATCATATATCAGTTTAACTTTTCTACTTCGTGGTTTCCTTTATGCATATGATGAAATCTTGAGATTATTGAAATGAAGCAAGATTGGGATATTCCAGTTTTTTAGAAATTTATGACATCCTTATACTTGTATCATGATTATAGGAAATGAGCTCAGAAGAGAGGAAAAATACGACTCCTCGCACAGTTATGATTGGAGGAAAAGCATTTGCAACATATACAAATGCGAAACGAATTGTCAAGCTTGTGACTGATGTTGGCGATGTTGTCAATAGTGACCCTGACGTCAATAACTATTTGAAGGTAAACAGTTAATTTATAAGTATGTGCAGGTTTAAGGACTGGTGCCTGCCCTCCAAAACTGAATAAAAACTAAACTTTTACCCGTTTATCTTTTGACGTTTGAGAATTTTCATAAATATCTCAAAAGAAAAAAAAACCCCACAAAAAACTGATATATCAAAAATTTATGTGCATATAGTTTCGCTAAATCTTCTTTTATCAGTTCTCCTACATAACTTGCCCCCTTCTTCCAATTCCTGTGTTCCCCCACTAAGTAGGAAGAGCTTTAGATTTTTTTTCTGACCAAATGTTACTTCTTCTTTTGCTTATAAAACTCATACCTTCTAGAGATGATATTTTCCTTTGAGGCTATTGATGTATGGAAACTTAGGTATATCTCCTGCAAGGGTGTGCATTGTTGACTCTGCACGTGTGTGTCTGTGTTTCTTTTCTTTTAATTTTCTGAAAGTTTATCCAGTTTTATTTAATAAAATTTCGTCTAGTATCCTGATGGTTATATCCTCACTAGTTTAAAGCACATGTATATCTTAAACTCCATGTCAAGTCAAGCCAAGTCATTCTTTTTGAAACAAAGGGAGTAATAATAATAACAATGAGCCACTTGTGAGAAATATTGAAGGAAAAAATATTATTGATTTGTGTTTACAATATTACATTGAGACCGTATTTATAGATACTATATTAAACTCCTTTTCCAACTAGGATACTGTAATACAATCCTTTTCCAAATAGGATTCTATATACTATTGTTATTCCTATTCCTATTCTAAGTAGGATTGTATTTAC
>JBCEWC010001349.1:0-41980 GCA_038996855.1 Solanum aculeatissimum
TAATGCTCCTCAGACAGCTAACATGATTGGTAAGAATCGTGATGAATTAGCTGGGAGAAAGAAAGAAACTAATTTACAAGCTTTTGATGTACACTTCATAAAAAGTAAAACACCTGTGGAATGGGTTCATCAGTATCGTTTGGGTTCACAAAGTCCGTCACTCCAAAAGCCTTTGCTGCACACGAAGGGAAGAACATCAATAATCTAAGGAAACTTTCCAACTGTTGTAAAAGGTCTGTCATGTGATACCTCTTTCACATTTCTCTTGCATCATATCCACGCCAATAATCTGAGATGCTCCCCGCATTTTGGCACCTTGTGCAACCTATAAACACAATATATAAGCATTTTATTATTTATCATTGTCAAGTTTTTCCAGGAAAACAGTTAGCCCATATTATGCTAAATCTTCAGCTTGGATCAATGCACTTACAGACAGGCCTACAGTCCCAAGACCAAAAATGACCACCTTTGATCCTTCAGAGATATTTGCAACCTTCCAAGCAGCACCCAGACCTGAAAATTGCATATCAATTATGACAGCCCCAAAATGCTTCATTTGGAATGTTCTGAATGACAAGTTAACATTATGGATTGGTAAGCTATACAGAGATAAATACGTTAAGAATGAACATAACATCTGAGAGCTGAAGGAGGACTTAACCATTTGAAAAAACATTTCAAACAATAGACAGAATTAAGTAAATGGGTTGTCTTTCAGTTCAAACCTATCCTTTTCCATGTGAATGGGTTGAGCATCTACAGGTACGTAAAACCATATATGTATGACGAGGAATTGAGAAAACTATTTCCATAAGAATAATGGCCAAATTCAATCATCGGGTCAGGAGTCTTTTACAGCAAAAGAATCTTGAAAGTAGTATAAAAAGATCAGCCGTGATTGAAATGAACAACATTCCACAAATTACCTGCTGCCGCTCCACAACTAAGGAGGCAGATTTTTTCCAAAGGCGCAATTGGACTAACCTTGACCGCACAACCAGAGTGTACAACTGTGTATTCACTAAAACTTGAAACAGCACAATAATGATAAACTGGGTTTCCTTTTATAGAGAACCGCGTCTTTTCATCACCATGCATAAGACCATTTCGTTTCAATCCAAGAACTTGGCAAATGTTGCTTTTTTCTGAGGTACAGTGTCTGCAACTCATGCATTCCCCAGTAAATAAAGTAAGCACATGGTCTCCTTCTACAAATTCAGTCACTCCTTCCCCAACACTCTCAACAATCCTGCAAAATTAGTGACAAGAATGAAGCTTGATTCTCTGTTCAGAAACGACAAACTATTGAATCACAATCCATCAACCACGTCTGTTGCATTCCAAGCTGGCAGCAGAAGTTTGCAGTATGTTAATTCTACTCTATGGGGTACACTAAGTGATGACACAGTCTATGATGAAATGCTTTTCTTATGGACAGAGCATCTGATGAGTAAGTCAACTAAGACGCTTTGGATGATGAAACCATTATACATCATGCGAAAGATTAACTCATTACATGCTTGACAAATTGAGAACTCCAACACAGAATAACATTTGTACTTTCTTACAACGTGATCATTAGTCCCTTGGGAAGAAGCATTATCACTTCAAGACAAGTACCAAAACTATGAATTATCTCTTAAAATTTTGAGTATGCATTTAATGACTTCTTATCAGAAGCAGGATACATGCTTAAACTACATACAAGAAGCATTATCGTTCAAGTACAAGTAAGAGGAATAGAACTGACCCTGAAGCTTCATGACCAAATATCCGAGGATATATAGAAGCCTGAGCCTGGAAAATGCAGCAAATTTCACAAATGTGCGTGAATATTTGAAGAATAACAATGTAATTTTGGTAGATTCCTCTGAAAAGCAAAAAAAAAACTTACCAAAATGAGAAAAAGACTAGAAGTGAAAAAAGGGGCCAAGATTGAGCATTTTGTAAGTTACATATGCCCCATCCCGTGAAACTTCAGGATTTTACTTTGGGAAACCCAAATGAGATAGAATTGAACTATTCTATTCAGAAAACCTAAATGAGATTCAGATGAAACTGCAATCTTATAAAGCAAGCTAGTTTTGAAGCTAAAACCCTCACTATATCTCTAAGAAAGCAGCTCATCTACAGTAGGTGATTCTTCACATCTATCCTAACCTTGGTGGCCAAAGTTACCTAGTACCAGTTGCTGGTGCCAGGTATCCCATGGAATTAGTCAAGGTGCGCGAAAGCTAGCTTGCTCAGATTGAGCATCCATTACTACTATGTTAGCAGAAATGGTTACTTTTTATTATGATCAGCAAACTTAGAACTTCAATAGGCATACTTTCCTTCTATGTACTTTAACGGTCCCAATCCAGCATTTTTCTTTTTTCTTTTATAAACATTTAAGTGACACCTAGTAGATGCAATCCTAAAATTGGCACATATAGTTGACCTGTTGGGGAAAATTTGAGATAAAGCAAAGATCAAACCTGTGACAACCAAGCATTGACATCGCTGCGACAGAGAGAAGAACAGACAACCTTAACACGAATCTCCATTCGCTGAGGTGGACTCAACTCCACCTCCTCTATCACCATTGGTTCTCCCAGTCCCCATGCCACAGCAGCTGAATGAAATGGATACAGACAAGTAAAATTAAATGGGGTTCATTCAAAATCAGATTCTTGGTAAAGAGAGAAGAAGAAAGTGAAAAAGAAAAGAAAGGGTATTCAAAGTTGCAACCTTTGCAGGTGATGACACCAGGCTCTTTGTTTTGCACTGAATCAGTATGGGACATTTTCTTGAAATCTTCCTACAATTACTCAAATCAAATGAAGGAAGAATTTGGACTTTAGCTTTTGTAGAGAGAAGAGTAGATGTACCATATTTGATTTTTATTTTTTCTGGTAAAAAAGTTAAAACATCACCTAAAATGTTTCTCCATAGTTTATTCTTTTTTTCAAGATTAATTTTTCGTAAATCGATTAAATCATATAATAATATTATATTTTTTTTAGTAAGTTTTTTTTATCATCTTATAATCTTACACTTCCTCATAACACCTTATTATTTCAACTCCAATAAGTAGGTCGTGGGTGGGTAGGTAAAGGCTGTGTTGTTAGGTAGTTTGGGTTGGTTGGTAACAACAACTATATGGTCCCTCCATGTCTTGGCATCCCCAAGTCCACTACTTGACTTGAGTCTTGAACTTTTAGGATAAAAATTGTGATAATTTTTCAAAATAACTAGTAAATATAGTAATAATCATAGAGAATGCATATGTGTTATTAGTTTACAATTAAGTCATAACTGAGTCAAGTTATCAGTTTTGGTTTCAATTATATTAACATTTTCATGCTTAGATAAGATTTTTCGATCATCCAATTATGAATGTGACCGGATGGAAGAAATTCTCCCATTGGGCCTTGTTGTAAATGGAATGATCATTATTAACTCACTTGTAGTAAAATGAGAATTTATCATATGCCATGTAACATAACAATTCACAAGTTCACATGTGAATACAAAAATCATTTTTCCAACAGACAGTTTCCTACCCTTTTGAGACTCCAAATATTACCTTCATTTTACACCTTGCTTTCTGGGTTCAAAACCCAGAAATTATAGTTTTGCAAATGGAAATAACTTAATAATGTTACTGTAGAAATGCAGAGCGCGACAAAGAGCCATACATCACAAGTCACTACCATGTAACTATAAGAGCTGTACAAGATGCAAAGCAAAGGACCTACAAGGTGGCCTTGCATGAAGCTTTATTATGTCCTGGTTCCTTACACTTGCTGCAAGTTACTGTCCTCTTATCTGGGTCTACAGTTTTGGTTTCTTCTGGTTTTTCCTCTACCGGTGATTCTGGAGGGCAAGGGGGTAGCACGTCCACAGTATCTGACTCGCCATCTTCTTCAACTGGTGTTTCAATCCCAGGTATTGGCTTTACAGATGCAGAATATGTATAATGGTAACTTTCAACCGTGAAGTAACTCGAGCAGTAATCATACACACATTTACCAATAGAGTTGAACACAGCCACCGCGTGGCAGCAAGGCAGCCCACTTAGTTTCCACTCCAAGCACGTGCACTCGCGGTTTTCAATATTCACAACGTGTGTCATCTCATCATGAACTTCAAATAAGACATCAGAAGAGATTAGAACTTTCAGACCATGGGCTTTAGCAGCTTCTTTCTGTATCTTTCTCTCTTTTGATGGAGTAAGTTTGGTGGACCAATTACTTGACTCCAATTTACGATGATCTATTAGATCACCGAGCATACACATTAAGGCTTCTATCTTTTGCATTATTGTTGATCCTCGAGAATCCTCAATCAACTTGGAGTACGGTTCTGCAACATTCTCTGTGATATAATTATAGTGCTGACCCTTAAAAGACAAACTCGTCCAACACTCGGGCTCAATCTGGTTAAACCAATCATATGCGTGAGAACAAATCTGTTTAATTTGCTCAGTCGAACTTTTAAAACCACTAAGTCGGACTGCATGAGCTGCAGCGAGGAAAATTTCAGGCAAAACAGCTCTCCCATCACCATGGAATGGACCCTTCATATTTCTCTTGAAGCTTTCCAAAAGATGAAAAATGGAATAGCCATGAGTAGCATTCACGAACACCTCAAGCACAGAGTTCTTTAAATTCTTCTCTCGATCAGAAATAAAAGTTATAGAATGAGAAGTTGATAATGCAGATTTTAGTTGCTCCAAAAACCAACGCCAACTATCATGATTTTCAATATCTATTACTGCAAAAGCAACCGGAAAGAAACCATCATCTGCATCAATCGCGGTTGCGGTCATAAGAGTCTCCTTGTACTTTGATCTTAGAGATGTAGCTTCGAGGAAAATAAGGGGTCTGCAACCATGATTGAAACCATGTGTTGAGGCATGAAGTGAGAAAAAGAAGCGTTGTAGTCTTTTTTCATCGTCTAGCACTAGCTTAATAACAGTTCCAGGATTAGTATTTAACACCTTTTCGCAGAACCAAGGCAAATTGTTATATGATTTTGTGTACGAACCTTGAAGTTGCTCCTTGGCATCTTCCATCCCTCGCCACACTTGTGAATATCTCAATTTAATCCCAAAGTCACGCAAAATGCTTTTAGCGATTTCCCTGGGTTTGTCATTTGGAGAATCTCGTAACCTTTCCTTGATAATACTTACCAACCAATTCCTTGTACGATGAGAAGACTGCCAGGATTTGCCTTCACATGTATGCAAATCATTATACTTTCTGATCCTAAATGTTTGAGCATCAGGGACCCTAGATGCATGAATTTTCCAAGAACAACCCTCTACCACACATCTGCCACTTACACGAGTAGCATCATTTTTCTTCAACTTGTAGACAAAGCGATGAGCAACAGCATACTTTTGCAGTGCAGCCCGGAACTCTTTCACACTACTAAAATCCTGACCAACACCAGTAATACCTTCTTTCCAAGTGGCAACTAGCTTCTCCGGCAGATCTTCATCGCGCAAAGAAATTGGAGAGGAACTGTCAAAATTATCAGGCAATTGAACACCATCTTCATCCTTCACCATGTCATTTTCCACCATCACACCAGTTGAACTTCGACTTTTCTTCTTTCGCGATTTCTCCTTAGAATCATTATCGGTCACAACAATGGTTGGACCATTGGCACCAATTTTCCAGGAAGCAGTGCGCCTGCGCTTCTTCACGGTATCAGCAGGGGTAGCATCATAGTCAAAGCTAATTGGGCTCTGGGCAGTACTATTAACAGCAGCACGTGAACGTGTAGCATAGTGAGAATCATCCTCAGCAACATGGCCAGAAGAAGGGTTTGATGAAGTAGTGGCCTGACTGGGGCTTTCAGCTGCCACATTAATAGCTGGTTCCTGGCAGCTGATATGTACATCGACCAGGCAATCGCTTTGAATAGTTATAGGAGAGGCAGCAGTTGTTTTAATAGTCGTTAGCGGGGGAGCCGTAGAGGGTGTTGTACTCAGTCCACCAGAATCAGTAGCACCTGCAGGTGTGCCCTGATGATTTACATTCTCAGCCAGTTTTAAGCCAATTGTCCTGCAAGTGTAGTTGATTGAGATACCAAGCAGAATGTCAATTATACATGCACTACCAGTGATGTGCCGGTGACTAACCAATTTGCTTTAGATGTAATATAGAGTGGCTGGCAACAGGTTCATGTCACCAAATCACATGTATCAATAAGCAAAACTAATGTACATACATAATTAAATCACGGTAGTGTTAATACCTCTCAGTGTGCACATTCAATGCATCATGATCAAAACCTTCCTTCCCGCTGACAAAAATCTCAGCCGTAACAGAATTAGCATGAAACTCAACCATTCTTTTGAAGTCCTTCTCACTCCTTAAATTAATAAGAGTTTTCCTATTTCTTGGAAGAAAATACTTAATTGACACTGTCGTAAGCTCCAGATTACACATCTCTGCCAATTTTATCTTGAGATCATCAAATGTAGTATCTTGGTTAATATTGACAGCATTTGCCTCTCCTCCATTGTATGACAAGTTACCATCGGCATCATTCACAAATTTACCACCAGACTGACAAATTAAAATAAGCTTTCCCTTCACCATGACATAGATCTTCAAAGGCCAACAGGAAAAAAATCAGGAAAAGAAAAACTTAAAAATGAGACAGTGTCAATATTCCTCTAGTAAAGTTATCTTATTTCATTCAGTGTGTGAGATGACACAAGTGGGGTCCGGGGAAGGTGGTGTGTACACAACCTTACCCCTACTTTGTGAAAATAGAGAGGTTGTTTCCGATAGACTCTTGGCTAAAGTATCAAAAAACAAGTATGTAAAGCAAATATAGTAGGGAAAAAGCCATGCTGAAAACAATTAAGAGAGAACAAGTGGAAGAAACAAACAATTAAGAGAGAACAAGTGGAAGCAACAAGTAATATGAAAACTAAAGCAGAGGAAATAACGTGTTATATTAGAACTTTAAAAAATATATAAAAGATAGTAGGAAAGTAATAATAACGATACAGATAAGAGAACTAGACAATGCTAGACCACCTACTGACGGACCACTTAAAAACCAGAAGAAACTCTTGGTAGGCGTTTGGCCGTAGATTCCAAATATTTTTCACTTTATTTGGAATTTATGAAATTGAAATTGAAGATATAGTTATGTTTGGTTATACTTTTTTCAAAAAATATTTGAAAAATGTTCACACTTGAATGTACTTGAATACAACTTAACAAGTAAAAAGAGAGTTCGAAAACAGGTGATAAGTTGTTTCCCAAATTTGAAATACAACTTCAAGTGGAATTTGGAATTTTCATGGCCATCAAGCGCTCTTGCACCAAAGATGAAGGAGGCTAAGCAATCTACCGAAGGGGTGGAATGTAAAATACATCGGTAAGGGAGCATTCCACATTAGAGAAAAGCCTCCACGCGAGTGGTGGTGGACGAAGCGGAAGCGAGAATGTCGGCTTGAGTAATGCAAACATTGGTGGGAATTTTTTATTTCTATTTAGAGAGAGAAATTTTGTCATGATTCATGAACTGAGGGATTCTCCATTTTTTTCATAATTGAAATTGAATGTTGAAATAAATATGTGATATTGCTATAAAACGCATAATATTGATTTTATTTAATGATAAGGTTATTACAACAAAGCAAAATTAAAATTTTTAAGAGTTGAGATCAATTAAGATGCACTTATTTATTAGTTTCAAATATAGCAAACAGAACTTCATTGGTCTAATTTGAGACCTTAGGATAAATTTTGACTCTATCGAACAAACTTATCAAGATAAAGAATAGAAAAGGGCCCTTAGATTTATTTGTGACCTCTGAGAAGCTGTATGAGGTGAAAATCTCATGTACAGTTCTGTAATAGCGATAAGCGCAATTCTGTAATAATAGTTGAGTAATGATAGCTAGGAGAAGGTTGATATTTCTTGTTATGACAGTAGTGATCTGCCATTCCATCGAAGGTAAAGTTGTAAGTGGGAAGGAAGAACAAGATGAGGTGTTGTTACTTAGAGTTAGATGAGAGCATTCATATTGTCTTCTTTCAGTAAGGCATGATATATTGACGGCTAAAAACATAAGAAGGTGGGAAATTCTAAGAAGAGTGGTTACTTAGAGTCCATGGAGTGGTTCTAGTACTAGGCTTGAATGTGGTGTTTATGGCATGTGGATTAATGTATGATGCATTAGGTGCTTATTGAGAAGGAATCGTAGTTTGTTGAATGTTGTGGAAGGGAGTAGTACTCTTGGAATGAAATCCCTTATAAAGGTATTGAGCATAAACTTTGTTGTTTAGATTTGCACGATCATCTTATGCGTAGCGCCCTGTGACTTAGAGTTAGGCTTGAATAAAGCAAGAGCATGCAGTTAGACTTAAACATTGGTAGAAGTATCCATATGCATTTTTGTTGGGGCTATAAGTTGCAACGATGAAGTATTATATGTCGAAAGAAGAGTATAGTCGAAAAGCATTGCTAGGCTTAAAAGTGGTATCATTCAAACCCATACTCCTAACCTTATTTCATGCCCAAAGCACCCATGTTCTATGTTGAATAGCCTCGGATAGAGTGTAACTTATGTTTAACCTCGTATCATTTGTATCTTATGTACCACGGACAATTTCCAAACTCTTAGAATGAATCAGTCCTATCTGTGTTGGTAGAAAAGTTCATAAGTGAGAAAATAGTAAGGTAAATTTGTTCCCTTCCAGCTTAGTCTCACCTTCATTCGAGGACAAATGTAACACCCCACAACTCTATTTATAGAATCCGATATTGTTCATGATATTTCCTTGGAGTTGTTTGAAAGCTTTGAGTCAAGTTTATATACTATTATTGCATGTCTGAGTTCATGAATATTGATCCCATTCTAATTCATTATGAAGTTAATGTCTTCCGTTGAGTAAGTTAGTCAGGCCAAGGGGTTCGCTTGGGATCAGAAATGGTTTTTGAGTGCCGACCACGTCTAGGGTGTAGGCTCGAGGCGTGACAACAATAGCTCACAAACCACATAGGAGATATAACCCGCACTAGGCAAGCTCGGTGTGATGAGCTCGATCTAGAAGGCAAACCCCTTACTTTCGTTGGCAAGGGGTTTCGAACTTGAGACCTCCAACATGAAGGTCTCAAGCCCAAACCACTGGGCCACCCCGAAGGGTCAATCCCTGATTCTTCCTCTCGCATCAATTTGCATCAGATGATGAGCCCATGTGAAATCTCTCTCTTTTATTGCTTTCCAATAGGTAGGCTATCAGATTGAGTCGAAATTGGCATGCAGGCACTACTAGTAAAAACTAATTTTAAAAAAATTACATGTAGATCTGGATGTTTAGTTTTAAGCAAATCTTTAGTGGCATTCCAATAAAAACAGTTGCAAAATCATAATCTTACATTCTTCCAATATCTACTTTACTCCGTATCTAGAGAAATATGCTTCTCAGTTCTCACATAACTGCACAGAAGCATTTAGAGGGGTAACCAAAGTTATGTATGAAGAAAGTTCAAATCTTGCTCACCAACATAAGCACGACTAATGAATAGTGGAAAGTTATGTATGCTTTAATTTTTAGCTCCTTTAGAGGAACAATATTAGTTTTAAAAAACGGACAAGCTTACAAAATTATCGCGAGTAGAAGATATTGTAGAATATTTACTCTCCTTTCTTTTTTGTTGAATATGTAATAAAGAAAACTCTTTAATTCACTTTTTGCAATATAAAACTTAAAGGAAAAGCAACATCATCATCAAAAGCAACAACATAGAAAATGTAATCCGACCACAAGTGGAATCGGGGGAATGTAGGATGTACGCAAACATTGTCTCTACCTATGTGGGAAAGAGAGATTGTTCTCGGTACACCTTCGACTCAAATGAAGTGTAATTCAATCACAATTTTATACTTTTTTTCGTTTTCCTTTTAAGTAGATGGAAACTTGAAAGTGATTCATGATGCACTAGAAGAAAAATAAATTACAGGCAAATTTCACTGCCTTCACTGTTCAGCTGATTAATAAAAACAACTCTTATCATGCCTGATTTGTATAAAAGAGGACAAAACTAAAACTCTATCCATACAAATACATAACACAAACAATTCAAAAGCAGAATTCAGCCCCAGAAAGTTGGTTCCCTTCAAGCAGAATCTTCCGACAATGTAAGACAGCAAAACAAAAACAAAAAATTGCAAATTTCCTGCAGTTATTTATACAAATGAAGAGATAAAAGAGAGTAAACAGAACACGATAAAGTTACCTGGACCTGTAATTCAGGAGAAGAGAGACGGAAATTGAGTAGAAAGGAAGACGGGACTGAGAAGTGAAAGAAACCCTAGAATTTGGGGTAGTTTTTGGATTACGCCTAAAATAGGAGAGTGCATGGGTAATGGGACAAAACAAAAGATGGGGGGACTTTCGGGAAAAGTATTAGTTTGTGGGGCAAGATGTATAAATTAATTAGTTAGCGGGGCAAGATGGAAAATATTAATCAAGTACATGAAAGTTGTTGTTTTTTTCCATTTTACCTATTAAGTTTGAAAAAATCATTAATGCACAAATTAATGATAAGGTAAAATAAATAAAAATAATTAATTTTATCCTAATTTAATAAATGTACATATAATATGAGATAAGTATTTATAAAAAGATGTTCATATAATATAGGACAGAAAAAATACCAAACGTGCAAGATTATAAGCTAAAAGTGGCTTATAAGTCGGGATATTCATCTTTTGATTTTTTACTTTTGACTTTTTTCGATACTTTTTTAGTTTAATTATTTTCAAACACTTTCAAAATTAAAAAATAACTTAAAAATAAAAAATAATTCAATTCAAACAGGCCCTTTTTAAATCCAACTAGGATTCACTTTTGTAAATATAATAAATAAATAAAATATACATTTATTATAAATAAAAAGAACTTGTAATTCCCATTTAAATTAGGTTTACACGTTTTTTCTTGCCTAAACAGGAATGGAATGCACGAGAAAACCAAATAAATACTCAGCTTTTTTCTTCTTCTTCTAACTGGGAAAAAAAATTTCGTTTGAATCTCTACTCTTCTCTCGCTTGTTTTTGGAATGGAGAAACCTAATAGTCACCCGATGGACAAGGAGCTGATGAACTATTTGGTGAAGTACGTAACTGGCAACCCTTTTCCTCGTAAACATACTGTTATGGATGTTGATGATGTTCACGGAATCGGAGTCTTCTCCCCAACCCAGCTTATTGAATCTACCAAGGGGGCCAAGAAGAACACCCGATTCTTAATCACTCAGAAGATGGAAAAGTGCAGAATATTTGCGAGCAAAGAGGCCCCGGGGATGTGGAAACCTATCCCCAAAATCAAGTCAATTTTTGATGCAAACAAGAGACACATTGGCAACATCAAAGTCTCCTGGTACTACTATTACAAAATTGATGATGGTAGACGCAAGTCATCTTCGAGAATGACAAAGAGTGAGTGGCAGATGAGAGAATATTATCTCGCATCTAAGTATTTGCCCCCAAACAAAGTTGAGAGAAAAAATGTCTTATTAACCATGATGATCAAGACAGAGGAACCAAAACATAATGACGAGGAGATGCAGATTATGCAATCTTTACAAGGCCTTCAACTTCAAGACTCTGCGTGATTGAAGAACAGATTAGAGCCTGCTTGTGGCTTATGACTTCTTACTTCTTACCTATTTCTTTTTAGGTTAAAAAGCATAAAAAAAAGTGTTTTATTCTGCTTTCTGAAATCTGGGCTTTTGTTGTCATTGGACTTGGCAACTATTCTTATTTACTTTCTTGACTTAGTCTATGTTTGCCGGTGTCGTTGGCCGGGATCCAACCCCAACTTCATGAACCAACTATTCATGATAAAAATAGATTTTTTAGCTAATATTTAATATATTTTTTTTAAATTATACAAGTAATATATTAAATTTAATCTAATGATCATGAGCTCTCAGCCCAAAAATGATATATAAATTCGAAAGCTGGTTGGATGACCACTGCGAACACTTTAATATTCTCTCTTTGAAAAGGAGTCTTAAAAAGCAATGTATTATTGTGAGGTGCTTGCTCCTGTTACAGGACAAGTGTATAAAAATAATTTTTTATCCATGTCATGTATGTTTTAATATTTTATTTTTTACATTAACTGTTTATTTTCAAATTTTAAAATTAAATATCATTTTATTTGAATATTATGATAAAATACTTATGTCAATAATTATTTCTAAAGAGCGTTCAAAATTCATATTAGACAATTAAAAGTGAAGAGAAAAAATACTAATAACATTAATAATACACACTCAGGCTCATTTTAAGTATCTCCTAAGGTTTTAGCATAATAATTGTAAATCCATTCAATAACATTAATAATAACTTTTTTCATGTTTGTTTGTAGGTTGAAAAATATTTTCTAGGTTCTGATTAGTGTATCAAAACTGTTTTTTAGTAAATATCTTTTAGGATGAAAAAATGACAATAAACTTCTAATTCGTTGTTGATTCAAATCGTATAGAAAAGGGGGTTAGGGATTGGCCATAGGAATAGGGTTTGGGGTTGGGGGAGGGGGGAAGCTGATAGGGGTGAGGAAGAAAATTGAATTTTAAAATAAGTTATTTCACAAGTATTTTTCTAAATTTTAAGCTAATCAAATATGAAAAAATTGAAAAATATATTTCAAAAAAATTTCTTGTCACGTGAATTTTAAAATAAGTTATTTGACAAATATTTTTCTAATATTTTCTATTTCAAAAACATAGAAAATCAATTTGACTATTTTTCAAAACTAAACTAGGTAAAATTCAATATTTTAAATTTATATTTATAAAAATTGTACAAAAAATGTAATAAATTACGATCTTTCTCGTATTAATATAACGAATAAACATTTTAAAATGTTGGTTTGGATTTCGTAAAGCAAACCTAACAAGTAAAAGTGAACTACAAGAGTAAAAGTAGAAGGGGAAAAGAGAGATCAGAGGCCAAGAAATGTTAAAAGGCGGCCAGCAAATGGCTTTTACAAACACTCCAAGTTAAACTAGAAGAGAGCAAAGGTAAAAATGATTTACAAGACATTATAATGAAGAGCTACATCTTCTACCCCAGTATAATAAAATCCTGTCTGCAGGTCATTCATGCATCTTCTGACTCTATAGCACAAAATAAGCCCATATAAGAAGCACAAATACAGTACTATGTGAAATGAAAATGTTGCAGGAAGGAATACAATAAAGATAAGAGAAATGACTTTCACCACTTGAATTAGTTTAAAAACAAACTAGTTGTTATCTGCAACTCATCTTTCATAATATCAAGTGAGAAGAGAATCATACCATGTATCGGTTCCATGTTGTCCTCCTTGTAAACACCAAGAGGAGAGCCATGCACCGATAGAAGAACTTCTCCAGTCTTAGGAAGCCTTAGATTTTTGGGTGTCATCCCAACAGATAACGGGTTGCTATTCACCTGTAATTACAAAATAGTAAGAATATGGATGCTGGCATATATATTAGTCAACATTTCAGCTACTTGGTTTCATTATAAGGTTTGCAGGACATTTTTCTCAGGGAAATCATCCTACATGAACAGTAGTCCTAATATTAGTTACTACCCTTTTTCAATGCTTCATGCATCTGGGTATACATGTTACACAAACAATTCCATCCAAATGCGTCTTAGAAGGTACTGAATGACACATTCATCCATAAATACAGAAATAAAAGATACAGCAAAAAGGTATTAACTATGTGAACTGAGGAAGTAATTTGAAGCTACTTACACCAGGAGTTTGTAGAGTATCCTGCAGCTCAAACATCTGAGTGTCATATGGGTCCTCTAAAACCTACAAATGCAAAATGATAAACATGGAATAAGAAGGAAAGAAAGCATTAAAAGAACCCAAGGGAGTCACAAGTTCAAATTCCATTGGAGGCAAAAACACTAAATTTCTTCCCTTATATCCAAGCTCTAGTGGACAGAGTTACCTGGTACCTATGTTGGTAGGAGGTAGTAGGTATTCATGGAATTAGTCGAGGTCCACGCAAGTGAGCCCGGATACCAAATTTTTATTTTGAAAAAAAAGAAAGAACAAAAGCATTAAAATATATTACAGATCAGAAGGTCACACCAGCTGATCCATCAAAGAAAAATTGGGAAGGAACCACAATTGAAAACTTCTATAACAAAGACAGGAGATAAGCCAGTGCAAAGGTCACAAATGACTTTAACCTTCCTTCACCTCCACCAGAAAATTGAGAAAAGAAATTCATTAAAAAGAAGGTTTCCAGATGTACCAACTAGTTTTCTTACTTCCACAAGTTAAAAGCTAGAAATTATCAATCAAATCGAAGAGTGTGTATGCAACCAAAGCAACTTGAACTATGGTATTGCAAGATCAATGGCATGACAATTGACCACTAAAATTGTTGCAAATAGTAAATGAACAGCATTACATACGAATTGCTTGATCTGCATATTTTCAGCACCAAAGAGAGTTGTTTTAACTGTCAACATTCAGGTAAAGCAAGTGAGAGAAAATAAACTTGAGCACCTTGAATTTCAGAAAAGGATGCCAGAGGAGAGACTTAAAGATACCAGATTTGCTTGAAGATCCAAATCCACCAAATGATTGTATTGCATTAGAGCAATCTGGGTAAGCCATGGATAGCTGTTGTAAAAGAGAAACATGTAGATTTCTTCCATCAAATTGGTCTATGCTTAAATTACCATCAGCCTCTTTTCTTTTCACTTCATGAGTGCCATCCGTGTTCCTAACAACAGCCAGGTTTGGAAGGTTTTCCCTAAAAAATTGCATTACCGGAATATGCAGTTGTTCGTCATTGAATTTCGACCGAAGCAAACCCAGGAGAGAGAGTATGTCTTTAATCTCCAAACTACAAATGGCCCTCACTGCAGCACTTCGACATTCAACTGCAAAAAGAATGGGAGAACAATTGAGTTGTCCTAGATAATCTCAGAGATTCAATCATGCTAAATTCATGAAAATCCAAAAAATAGGGACAGAAAAGATGAAGCAAAAAATTAGACCAAATGTGCCTTTATAGCAGTTCAGCAGTTATTTATCATGCCGGCCAGACATAGAAGAACATCCAATAGAATGACTAATTTTTAATGGACCAGCCATCTATAAAGTATAAAAAGGTAATATATCCTTTGGGACAAAAAAGATACATGGTACTTGTTTAACATTTTGAGAGAAATTGTATAAAACAGAAAAAAAGTTAAGACTTCATCTTCAGCATGTGCGGACGGGGCAGTAAGCTGAAAACCATGTTAGATTAAACAATAATTAGGTAACCATACTAACGTAAAAGTTAATGCTTGATCAGCAGCTATCTCAGATTATATTCCAAGCTAAACAAAGCAAAGGTATGCCTAATTCCAAGAAGTCTGTTCAAAATTCCAACTGTTGGTCTAATTACAAGGAAGCCAATCACTTCCAGAGCTAATGTGTTTCATATTTAACAATGTCTTGCGTTTTAGTTATGACATCCTGTGAAGGCCAAAAACAACCCATATCAGATGATAACATACACAACTAAGGAAGAACAAAGTGGTTTCGTCTAATTGTTATGAAGTCAGTCACATCCAAATACTGTCATTCCATCTAACTCACTCATAGTAGGATGGAGAAGATTATTAGGTGAATGCATTAATTAGCTAGTAAATAGTAAGGTTTTCCTACTCCACTCTCCCACCCCCAATATCTCATTAAACTTAGAAGAAAAATAATAAAAGATTTGCCCAAGCAAGTTTCTAGATACAAGCAAATAGAGCAGAGAGCTTATTGTTCCTTGCTATTCGAGTAGTGAGCTTGCTATAGTCGGTCTTAAGTCCACATTCTTCTTATTTTAAAATCTACTAACAAAACACACCAAAATATATTCCTAATCCTACAGTTAGCTTTTCTTAGGGAATGTGTTCCCATAACTTCTGGTGCAGCATGCACAAGAAAGAAATAGAAACCAAGTAGCTGCAGACACTTCTATCATGGCATGAACACAAAGCACCAATACAAAATGGAGAACAAAACACGCCGCTTTGAATATAACTTCAGAAATGGAAAACACGTAAAATGGCAGTTTCTGCTCTAGGAATTCAGTGCCTCAAATAAATGAAACTGCAATCTTTTACCTGCTTTCAGCATATTTTGTTTTCAAATATACATGATACACTTTTAGTATCATCTTTTTTACTTTGTGGAATAGTTCACAGATTAACTGACAGTATTTAACTACATGTTAAGTTGAACAAAATTCACAAGAAAATAGTACCTTCCTCCTTGGACAATATATCATCTTCCTTTTCCACTTGATGCTTCTCCAGGTTAGCATTCTCTGTGATCTTTTTACTCTGTTTGCAAGGTCTTCCTCTGCGTTTGGGCATTGATTGGAGAATCTTCTGCGGACATTTTTCTCCACCAATTATTTTGACTCATCTAGGACTTCTCGTGACAAACCACTAACTAAATTTTGAATCAATATTCAACAAACACTCACGAAAAAAAATTGCATTAATTAGTAGACCAGTCACAGTCACAACCTCAATATTGACCTAAATTTTGCTATTTATTTCAGTTGCTAACTAGTAATGAATTCAAAAAATGTACCTTCAACTCGATTTCGCCGGAGAGAGAGGTGTCTGTTGGCCGCCTATACTGCCGGCGGAGAGACTACGGCGGCAATGACTACGCTGTATCCAATTTGCCAAATTCAAGTGAGAATTCCTACTCAAAATCTTTTCTCCAAACTGTGAAGGAAAGGAATAAGCATTTTGGGAACGTAAAAAATGGAGTACGTAAAATTCAAATCAAAATCCTACTCCTTTTTTTTCCTGAAAGAGCCACGTGTACCCGATTTGGACGATTTTCTTTGGGAAAAAATTGCCTAAGAACAAATATATGCCTCCTAAATAGCTAGTTTAGAAAACTTGTAATATATTTATTTGTTTAACATATGTATTTGCTTGGAGCTGTATTGATTTTTTTTAATTAATTTATTTTATATTTATTTGTTCTTACATAAATCAAACATATTGATACTAGTAGCTGGATCTATTATTATTATTATTGTAGAGCTAGGGATCATAAGTTTGAAATGGCTATGGGCTTCATGCAGTGGCGGAGCCAATTATTACAAGAGTTCATTTGAATTTGCTTTTAAAATTTTGAACTCCCTCAAAAAAATCTAGACTTTGCCACTGTTTTCATGAACAAACTTTCTTTCATCATGAATATTAATTACCACATAAAATCCATCATTTTTTTTTGTTATGAAGTAGTAATTCATATTACAAATCATAATCAGTACATTTTTCATTATTAAGCAATTCATCATTCATGTATTATAACATGTGAATAACTCATGTGAACCAATCATCCCATAAGAGTACAGAACTTCAAAGCCAACAATACAAAGGATGACCGGGTGAGGTTCTGAAGATAAATGGTGATTAAAATTAATGAAACGAGGAGTTTCTTACGTCCTCCTTGCTTCTGCGAATGGTGGAAAGCTGCATTCGAAAACTGGAGTGAAGATCAACAACACTCACGAAGTTAAACAATGGCAAAAAGTTGCTGCACAAACAGCAATTACTACAGTATGTTTTTGGTACAGTGAAGCTTTAAGTTTTGAGAGAAAAATAGAAAGGCCCTCTTTTAGGGAAGTAAAAACAAATGCCATTTTCATCTCTCGATTCTTGAAATCCTCTAGATTTTCATCTCAGCTGCTGCAACTACCATACTTTCACAGCTTAAATAAAACATCAAAATATATTAGCCTCATAGTGTACCAACTTGTAATACCGCGCTTTTCAAAGTAAATGGACCCATTTTTCAAGAAAAGTGTACTCTGGCATTGCAAGAAGAAATCTAACATCTCTTAATCTGATTTGAGGTAGAATTTGAAATATAACACAGGTAAGAATAATTATGGAACAGATGGGAACAAACATTAAAAGGCCATTGTGAATACATAGCACAAACTATTCGAAAGCAGAAACAGCCCAATAAGCTAGGGTGTGTATCACCATCTTGTGAGAGCAGCAGGCCACACAACAATCTGGTTCCCGCCAAGTAGATAGCTTCTGCTTCAATTTCCCTCTAATAAGGGACAGCACAGAGTGCAAAAATAATATCAATCAACAAGGCAAGTATGCACTCATAAGAAATAAGGTACTCCTGTCCTGGGTCCTCGCATCTGGTTGTTTTCTTCAGTTTCAGTGAAGAACTTCACCTCTCTCTCCTGATAAAGCAAAGCGAAAATAAGAATAAAACAGATTTTATGAAACTCAGCAACTGACAACAAAAATTCCATGTACAGAAAATGTTGTCAGGAAAGAGGGAAATGATAACATATATAAAAGGCATAAATAAAATTAAAAAAATACAAAGAGATGCAATGCTAACACTACATGTTCCAAAAGCAGGAGTTGAGATCATAGAACTGCCAGTGGAGAATGCTCCAAAGAGAAACTGCTTAAAATACTTCATGTTTTCCCCATCTTCCTTGCCACAAAGCTAAGCCAGTACAACTATACAGTTCCACTCTCTTAGTACTTCAAAATTTATTTCTATCCTCATTCAATCACATTGAGAATGAACCATCAACTCTTCTACGAAGTCCACGCAAGCACAAGTCCAGTTGATTTGTCTATCCCTGTTTCTAGTGTATAGTGGTAAACAAATCTTACAAAAATCTCCTATATCAAATATGATTCACCAAGTGAGAGCAAAAAGCAGCTCAACAAGGCGCTTTACAGAAGGAACAGTCAGCATCATTATCCCTCGCATCACACTTCCCAACCTTTTATACTGGAACATGATACTTTCTAGATCATTAAGCATTTAAGAGGATCTCAATTTTTTATTTAAGCATTTAACCATTCCTTTGACACATTCCATCAATGACCATTAAGAAAATAAAGCCAACAAAGAAGTTCTAGAGAGAAACACCCTTCTATGATCCAACTAATGTAGCAAACTTCATGAAACCTAATGTAACACATACCATGTTGAATCAAGTCAGTTGCAAGATCAATTTTAAAAAAAATAAAAATAGGTAATCATCACTTTGAAGTACAATGATCGGCAGAATAGACAATCAAACAGAAAGGCATTACTAGGTAATCCCGTTATTTCAGGAAGGCTAACTACAAGTTGAATAAGTATGAAAAAGGCGCAAAAGTACCATATTCTCATTGAAGCTCAATATTGAAGCAACATTTCCGCAGCGATAACAGTAGTTGGGAGCAGACCAAACCTTCATAGTACAAAGGAAAGGGTGACACACTAAATATATATTTACTACATATGTTTAAAAGAATGTCCGTTCAACATGCCATAAAAAATATATTACTCGGTACTCACAGTAACAAGTCCTTTGTCCTGGAACATGTACTTCAGACCTTCCTGGACAAGTTGGTGAGCCCGGCAAACTAGATCCAACTTATTGATGTGATTAAACTGCAAACGTGGCATGAGAATATTGTTAGAAAGGGATATATAGTATTATCTAACATCTTTAACCCACATACCTCAGTGGTAACCCTGGATCCAAACAGCCAACCTGCTCCTCGAGGACTCACTGCCCATGTTTCAATATCTTCAGGGTCACTCCACATAAGATCGCAAAAAGGGCCTTCATGGGGAATTTCACAGTTACGTTCAATGACCCTGATCTGCGTGTCATTAAAAAAAGAAGCCATATGAGTTCTTTGTTTGTTTGATTTTTGGGTTAACCAAGAAATACATTGTTTCTAGATTCAAAACTCAGCGGATAACCAAGAAGCAATGGTAGTTCTTTATGATCCCACATATTGATTTCATTGTCAAAGTGAAGATATATCACATATATAAATTTAAACAATCTAAAACTTGTTACAGAAAAAACCCAAACACATCAACATTCAAGTCACCTACCTGATCGATAGTCCTTACATCCGGAGAAAGGCCACCGTGGACACATAGTACCTGCAATGCAACACGGGCGGATTAATATATAGAAGAAAGGGGCAAGCAATTATTTTCTTATCAAGAGTGCAAGAACATACTGTTCCATCTATAATTGCCGAAAGAGTGAGGTAGTCAAATACGTCAGTGCAATACCGCCAAGCATTTGCATTTCCATACTTCCTTTGGCATTCATCATAGAATCCATAGACCTATTACAAACAAGTAGAAAGTGAAGATCAGAAAACAGCATGAGGTGTTGTTCCTTTGCATACCATGCATAAATTCATCTTATATAAGCAAATCTTCAAAGAAATCTAAGTGAGAACAGAACAAAGCCAAAGGAATCATCTTAAAATAAGTTCAGCAGCAACAATAATAAATGTAATAAACAAATATTGAATAAAACTCACGTTATATTCAAAATATTTATTCTTGCAAATATTGGAAATTTACATCTCTGAAAGACCAAGTGGCGAGAAGTCTTTCCATTCTATGGGAACAACATTAGCTGCACCAAGCTCAAAGGCTACTCCAGTTAGCTCTTTGCAACACAGTCATCATGACAACCTTACTGATATTTTAAGGCTAGAACTCATGGTGATACCATGAGCATAGAATGCACCGATGGTTTTCATTAAGAATGCAAGAGAGTATTACACATCGGCCAGACGTGAGTTCAAGAAAAAGAAACCGTCAGAGAGAGTGACATTCAGCTCATTTTTGTCTTCAACATTCTTTTTAATAAATGAGAAATCCCATGTAGTAGCTGGCCCAACTCCAATTGACCCACAAGTTCAAAACTTGACGGATTATGGTCCCACCCCTTTGTCTTGCTTCCACTTAAATACCAAGCTTCCAGCAGCAGCAGCAAGGTTCGAACTCACCCTACCCACACATCCCCTTATATCCTTATCAATAATACTGATCAAAGGTCTTGGGGGCCTTCTTCTTTTTTTGGGATAAGGTAAGCAGATTTGTTGATATAATGGTACCAAGCTGGTACTTGTATTAATTACAAAAGTTGGGGAACAGTCTCCTTTCTATATTACATCATTAGAGAATTCAAGAATTCCAAAAGTTGAGCTTATGTAAGAAATGCAAATTAGGTATAAAATTGTGCTTTAAAACAGAAGAATGTTGCTTTTTCACATAATTAGTCAAACTCCCAAAGGCATTGGAAGCCATAGCTGCCAACTTCAGATCTACTTATAATTAGGCAAACAGCCCAATGACAGCAACAGACCAATTGCTTCTTTAAGAAAGAAAAGAGCATAAACACACACTTCTTAAGTAGCTATTATCTAAGAATTTTAAGCATAACATCTAATACCTGGGTTAGTTGCCTGCTCTCATGATTCCCGCGTAAAAGTGTAATGTTGGCAGGATATCTGGAAGCAAATAAAAAACATAAGGTAGGTAAATAAGAACCAATGCCCTATCACCTTTCAATAGACTAGCAGAAAAATCAACAGCTACCAGTGTCATACAAAATTCACATTTGTTCAACTGAGGCAAAGAAAATAATATGAGTCAATCGTTGAAGATGAAAATATTGGGTAAAATGAAAGAGAACAACAGAAGGGAAACCATCACAACATATAGGCAAGAACATGAATATATAAAAGCTCAATGCTTCCAAAGAGCATCAAAATTGACTTTAAAAAAGAAAAACATTACTCACGGAATTTTATTGAAATGATAAATACAATCTTTTTAAATTATATGTGTCCATATCACAAAGTCCACAAGCCAATTAACTCTTTTGTCAACCCAATGCTTCATCCTGATACAGTAAGGGATAAGCAGTAATACCATTTTCTAAAAGCAGACAAGTGATACAAATTCTGTACAAATTTTTCTTCCCATACCTTGCTTTAAGGAGCAACAAAATTGTGAAAACTTCGAGACTATTGTATCCACGATCAACAAAATCTCCCTGCCCAAATATGAGAGATCTTACAACAGAAGGGCTGAACTAGAATCCTGGAATAAATTTTTTAACAAGATAATCCATAAAAGTCCATCTATGGACTAGGAATAAACTATATGAATTTTACCATAAAGATGTAATTTGTCTCTGGCACATGACCACCAGTGTGGAAAAGTTTCATTAGATCATGAAACTGGCCATGTATATCCCCACAAACAGTAACTGGACTATTAACAGGTTGCACATTTGACTCCTCAATCAGGATCTCCTTTACCTGTGAAAAAGTGTCACATGCTTTAGACACAGATGAAATACAATGCATGCTCTCAAGTGAAATTAGATGTACTGCTGAAATGCAAGGCGGTAAACATAATTGATCAAATGCAAAAAGAGAATGTTTGTTTACTACAACCTATAGCCCCAATAACTATTATTAACGTGGCAGGAAGAAGATGCCAAACTAGTGCACCATCAGTATTTTGTGCCACATGCTATCAAAACACATTTCCCTCAATAACGTCTATAGAAAAAGCAATTTAGACCTTCCCTTATTTGTGTAATGTGTCATACTTCAGAGAGTCATCTTTTCTCTCTATCATGCATATCAAAAGAAAACGAGCTCTTGTTATGCAGGATTGGTTAGTACCACAGGAAGTCAAATGATTTACATGAAACAATCATCGCATTATATGAGAAGGAACTTACCTCGCAACTATAACCACATAATTAAAAACAATAAGACAAATTATAACTCAGGAACTCTAATTTGCATCCACCCAATAAATATAAGCAAATCAATACCCTATATTTCCATTTACTCCCATCTCAAAGCATTCTATTGATCTGCATGCCTCCATAACTGACTGTCTTGGCAAGCCCAGGGAATAAACCCAATAGTCAAATACACAAATTGTATGTGTTAAGCATAACCAAATTTTGCCAAATTATCTGAATTTTTACGCTAATGGATGACATGGAAGCATGAATAGGGGCTTGAATCTTTACTAATAGCTTCAATATTCAAAGATCTCAGGTTGCAACAATCTTTGTCAGAAGCATCTATGAAAGGAGGAGATACAACCCACACTTCTGCAAAAAAAGTATTTCTCAGCTATATGTGTATGTCATAATCCAGGTGGGGAAGAAGGCCAAAAAGAGGGAGAGGAGGTGATAGACAGGAAAGTAAATGTAATAATAAATTTCTCTTATTATTCTTTGTTCTTTTCTGGCTTTGTTCCTCCCTGCATAAGAACTTTACCCTTTGTTACCGATTATTTTGGTTCACCTAGTTGTCCTACATAATATTGCTCTGTACGCGCTCCACCCTTTCTATGGTCATTATATGGTTATTATCCACAAATCAGCATTTCTTGACTGGACAGAATTGAGATCTTAGAGTCTCAAGAATATTCTAGTGGGCTAAAATATTTTCATGAGAATAATGTCTTATTTTCGGTGGAAAGTCAGTCCTACACCAATGCTATGTAAGCCACAATGTTACAAACTAATTATGCTTTATAGCCTATTTCTCGCTTATTTTGTACTTCTATATTAGTGCCTGCGAAACTTTTTCCTTCTAGATATCACTTTATCACTATTGCTGTCCCACCCACCCACCGCCACGTTTATCAACCTTGAATTTGATTAAACGCCCTGAAGTATGCAAACGAATGGGCAAGACAAACCAACACGAAGTTTATACAGGGAAAACCTACGAATTCCTCTGAGGTTAATGAGCTTTTTTCTTTTAAAATTAATGGAGGACACATCTCGTTAGCATGCAAATGCCATCACAGTAAAACAAGTCCACTAAATGGAGATATAGATACTTTAATGGGTAGAATTTTTAAGAGAAATTTTCGGGATCCCAAAAAGCACTCACTAAATCAAGCTCCAAGAAAACACTAGCAGTACACATAAGAAAATCATTAACTTCCTCAAGTGAAAATGGGACTAATCTCAATCTGCTGAATGTAAGACACCTCTACTGTAGAGGCTCTACATAAATCATCCCCATTGACATTTCTCCCTTCCACACAAGCCTAAAAACGAAAAACAAAATCAACAATATCTACAAGCTAAACCCAAAAAAACACACAAAGTTTTTCCATGAGTAATGAACAACATGGAAAGATCAATATAACCTTTACTATTACTAGAATTTATGATTATTTTTCCAGTAGACAGCTTGTTAGACATGTGTCAGCAAATCAATCAATCAACATCTCAAACCTTACCTATTTAGGCTTGCTAAGGGAATATTCTACATCTATTTCTGCTCTATTACGACAAATTTCATTGCAACATTGAAAAATACTTGTAGATGTGCTTTTCTAAGGAAAAAAAATCTAGTATTATTAAACATACGTATTCACAGAGGAGCTGAAGCTCGTCCTCCGCCAGATGTTGTCCCTCTTTCACCTTCGTTATCCACTGGTCCAAATCCATCGCTCTTCTTCTAAATCTAGTGCTCCTTCTTTCTTCCAATTAAACCTACAAGTAGCATATAATTGTATGGATTTTTCTGGAGCGTAATGTGGAAGAGCCGATTGATTCAGCTGCCGTTCCGAGAATTGATGCCGGAAACTTGCTCGATCGGATGCTGCCCAAAACCCCAATCGGAGAAAACAGAGTTTCCGATCCCTTCGGATGGAGTGAATTTTGAAACCCTGGCGAAGTGAGACTTTACGTACAGTGGTATTTTCGCCAGAAACTGATTGGACTACTTTACCCTTTCATCCCTAGCCCCCTTTTTTGGAAACCCCACGAATGCGATTAGTTAGTTTTCACTTATGGTTTGTGGCCAAAATATGAAGAGATTTTTCTTTTTCCTCTTTAGTGTCTCCTCCTTTAGAATAAAACATTGATCTAGAGGATATACATTTGAAAAGTTTCATTTTAGGGTAAAGTATATTATTAAAGTTGGAGTGGAGATATTTTTAATTTGTAGGTTCTCAATTATAATTATATTTATTTATTAATTTTAATTTTGAATAGATTATTTATATGTATTAACTTTTTAATATAAATACATAATTTGTGTCAAGTTTTTGAATTTTATTGAATTGATAGTGTTAATGGTTTCAGCGTTGTTTCCCAATGAAATGCAATTTAATTTTCAGAATTTGAATTTGAGATCATCATCTCACCACAACCTTTATAGTGATAATAAAAACATATACTTCATTCATAGCTTTTGGGGGTCTGTATTCATCTTATAAAAGAAAGGTGGCATTAGTATCTTGGGATAAAGTATGCATACCAAAGAAATATGGAGGCCTTAATATTAAAGGATGTGGAAATTGGAATGTAGCTTCAGTTGACAAACTTCTCTGGCAGCTTGCTTTAAAAGAAGACTCTTTATGGGTGAAATGGGTATATGGAATCTACATCAAGACAGATATTAATATCTGGAATCACAAGGCCCCATTGTATAGTAGTTGGTATTAGAGAAAATTGAACACACTGAAAAACAGAATGAGAGAGTGGTATACACAAGGATGTTATAACCTCACTGCAATAGAAGCATACTCTATATCGAAAAGCTACACGGCACTAACAGGGGCGCAGGTGAAGTAGGATGTTGCTGAACTTGTTTGGAACAATGTATCTCCTCCCAAGCATAAGGTTATTATGTGGTTAGTTGTGCATCAAAAGCTACTTACTAAGAGGAGATTAGCTCATATGAACATACATGTTGAAGATATGTCATGCTGCCTATGTAATACATAAGAAGTTAAGACAATCCATCACCTGTACAATAACTGCCAATGGTTCAGCTCAGCAAGAGATGAAGTATTCCAATGGTTTGGAAAATAGTTCTACCATTCGGAGGAATTAAACAAGTCTTGGGAATAATCAAGAGAAGGCATTGGAAGAAATTTAAAAAGGAAATAGTGACAACGATTTTGGGAGGTCTGATATACCACACTTGGAGGGCTAGAAATTGGAGATTATACAAAGGAGTTAGTGTACAAAGAAGGGATATAATAGAGAAAGTGAAACTGGAAACTATAAGCAGAATAGAGTTTTTTAAGCATTCAAGGCGTGCTTATAGGAGTAGGATATTTTGGCAAAAATTTGTATGTAGTTAATTGTCTTTTTTTCTCGAGGCCTGAGAATCATCACTAGTTGTGGTGGACGAGGTGCTCTTCGATTGTATTGTTCTTGGTTGTTAATGGTAGTTCACAATGTTATCAAAAAAAATCTCGATGAATTTATCTCTAATCATATATCTTTTTGAAACATACTTCTAAGTATTAGTTATGGTAATATCGTAAATTTTTCTAGCATTTATAAGTATCAACAACCTTCTTTAACTAGAATTATGGCAATCTATAATTATCTTTATCGTCAAAGACAATTTATAATCATCTATATCAACTATCATTACTGTAACAATCACAAAATACTATGATAATCAATCACCATATAAGTATTCGACACTGTCAACTGACACTATCAACCACCATGATTAATTTTCAATTATGATGCCACATATCCAATTGATGTGATGCTGCTAGAGTGGATGTTGTTATGAAAAAAATACTACCTAAACCTATAAGCTCTATTGAGTGGGGCTTACACCGACTTTATTGTATATGGCAAAACGTTGGTCAGTCAATAATTCTCGTGTTTAGAAGATGAAAATTGCGAAAATAAGGATGTTGAGATAGAGGTATAGAATAATATGAACCATAAGATTATAATGAATACAAAAGTGGTTGATTGAAAAAGTATTGGAAAAATTTGATTATATATGACATGATGCAAATTCAATTTAACGAAGATATAATCTTAGATAGAAAGACATAGATGTTGTAGATTAGTGTAAAATATTAGCTGGCAGTGATTATTGTTTTGCTTTTTTCAACAGATTTAGGCTTGGTGTGAAACTGTGAACATCATAATATTAGCCTTATTCGTGTTCTTCAATTTCTTGCTTTTGACATCTACTATCACCTATTATTTATTGTGTTCTAATTGTTGCATTATTTTACTTTTTGTTACTATTCCTAGTTTGAATCCCTTGCATTGCTTTTCTTATATTTTTTTCATTATCACTTTTTAAGTTTATTGTCTCAATACCAACTCACCCTTCAACCATCTCGCCCTTTATCACCTTTGAACCCCCTTTCCTCCACCTTATTCCACCCCCATAATATTTTATTATATTATACATAAATAATTTTTAAGATAATATTTATTTTACTTATTTATTAAATACCCAAAAATATGTAAGTAAGTATTTTCCTTGGTACCAAACACCCATAATGTAAAAGTCTCAAAACTAATGTTTGGAACCCACTTTCCATTTGTAAATATTTAAGAGGTCTCATACATCGGTGGCGTGAGACATAAAGTTTCCCAACCCGACTGCAGATCCGCATCTAGAAAGAGGATAAATTCAAGGGTGGGAAAGAAGAAGAGGCCCGACTGGGAAAAAAACCCTAATTCCTAAACGGAAGCACAAGTCTTCAGCTTATAACTCTGCAATTTCCAATTACCCTAAATTGAAGCCATGGCAGGAAGAGAAGTTCGAGAATACACCAATCTCACCGATCCTAAAGGTATTTCCTACACACATGTGTAACTGTTAGTTAGTTTTTGCTATTCATTTGTTTTTTTAGGTTTAAACTTTAAATGCAAACAATTTTTTGGCAGATAGGAAATTTGGGAAAGGAAAGGACAGGATAGATGATGAGGAGGTCACTTTCCAACGCATGGTTTCCAAGGTTAGCGAATCCCGTTTCTCCAACTTTATATGGTTCTGCGAATTTGTTATAAGTGAATGGATTTCAATTCCATGTATTTTTAGAAAATTTGAGTTCACAACAGCACTTGAAAGTTGATGTTGAATTGTGTGAACCGATTCATTAACTAAGCTTTAGCTATTAATCATATTGAATTGCACTTCATTTGGAAATTTAAGCTGTTAGAGACGAGATTTGTTTAATTATTTATGTATTTTAACTCCGCCACAATTTATAAATCCAGCATAGCATATGTTTTAGTTTCCTCTTCATATTATGCTGTTTATTTATTTTAATAAACTTGGCTATTTGCTGTATATGACTTTTCATCGGTACAGTTAAATAAATGATGTCTAGGGGAGATGTTGGTGGTGGATTGAAGAACTCTAGAGAAGATAGGGTGGTTTATGATACTGCTGTTTTAGGTAGGAGCATCTTAGAATAATCAAGTTTGCGTCTTCTATTTGAGAAAAAGTGACTCGATATTTTTAGGTAGGAGTTACTCTTTTGAGATTAGAGTTAATGATACTAATTTTAAAAGCTTCCAAGTTGTCCTACTTAAGCAAAGCTTCTACCTTCCCCTCTTATCCTCGTCCCCCTCTGCCACCAGCTCCTCCTCTACCTCCTTTGTTACCATATTTTCCGCCTCCTAATTCTTCCCTTCCATCTCCCATCCGCCTCACCTCCACTTTTTTCGCAGTCAATCCAATAACTTTGGTGAGTTTATATATTAATATTCTTCCTCCTATCCTTTCTATCAGAAGGAAAAAATAGAAAGATAAGAAGTTCCCGTTTTCTAATTCTGGAAGGATTGAGAAACTGACTAGATCTGCAACCAGTCCATTTTGTAGTTACTTCACTGCCCTTCCTCTTCTTGCTACTGAACGTTAAGATACATATCTGTTTTGTTAAGTTTATAAGCAACTAGAATTATTCTTTTAAGTAAAGGGAATGCTTGATTATTCCAAAAGGTTAAACACTTAAATGAGCTATGGGCTGAAATAAGGAAAATATTCTGTTCTCCTATTAGCATTTAGATAAGAGGTTTTAGCGGTATATTGAATATACGAAGTCTTTGAGGATAGATTTTAGCACAACTGAGTACTACTAGAAATAATTTGATGGTCTTGAATCATTGTAAGTTTAGATATGTCACAAAAGCATGTAATCTAAAGCATTTGAGGGTTAGATCGTGTTATAAAGTATCCATCGTATTATGCCCCAATTTCTGATAACATGCCCTGACAGGGATCTTGGCTTTTCCTACTGGGTGATTGATATGATCAGATGCAAGAGGTTGCTGGGGAACGTGGAGGTTACCTTCATGGAAGAGGCGGTATAGATTCTTGCTCACAATAATTGCTTTCTCCTTTTTCTTGGTACATTAGTCTGTCCATATATTTGAAATGTGGAACAGTTTCTTGAGCCTTGTTTAAGTTTTATATTGCAGCCCTGGACAGTGATGACTTGCTTTACCTCAAGGAGCAGATGGAAGCTGAGGAAGATGCTGAACGCCTTCTGCGACGCACTGAAAAACGTGCATTTCAAGCATTCAAAATATCCTTTTTCTTTGTTCCTTCGTTTGATGTTACCTCTGTCTCATAATATTGAATAGTGACGACAACTGTTAATTGATGTCAATTGAATTTCATCAACACATAGAATTATTACAAAGGTTGATGCGATGATTTACCCTGCCGGATTTTAGCTTTGCTAGCAGCAGAGAGGATGTGTTGTGGCTTGCAATAATAGTTGGGGACACATATAACTTATCCCCCCTAAAAATGACAGATATGTACAGTTATCAAGTTGTAAAACCATTTACATCTTCTATGTATTGCTTAACCAGTTTAAACAAAGCTGTTGCTGATTCTTCTCCTGCATCTATTCCCCTGCCACTCCGTGTTGAGCCCAAGCCAAAAAGTGGGATCAGGTACAATTGATTAATTTTGCATATTTACTTTTAGTAACTTTCTTCTGGGGCTTTTTCCCTCATCTTTTTTTCTCCTTTTTTGGTTTTGTGCCCCGGTAATCAGAAGGCTAGTTATCTTTGTAATTTTCTGTGTTAAATATTCAAGGAGTCAAACTAAGATATTTACTGGTCTACAGGCAGCAAGACTTGCTAAAAAGGGTTTTAGAAGTCAAACCTAAGAAGCAGAAAGTTTCTACTGAGTCTGATGGGAGTAATTCCATCTCAAGTACACAAGCTACTCCTGGTAGTAACTCTCATTCCAATCAGGAGAAGCAGAAAGAGGTCTCGCCAGCCAGACCAAATGAGCCGGGAAATGAAACAAAGGTGGATAATCCGATAAAAAGCTTGGTAGCAGCGTATTATAGTTCAGATGATGAAGATTGATTTTGTATGAACTTAAAAATTCTCAGATCATAGTGTTTAAATCACCAAATATCCTTAGCACTTTTTATGTGGCCATTTTGATCAAGGATCCATTGAGCATGTATGCGCGCATGGGCCTAAATCTTGTTAAATTAGCTGATGGCTGTATATCACAAACTGTATGTTGTAATTTGACATAGTTTTGCACAACATTTGCATTGTAAGTATCATCGGCCTCACAGGTCTCGTTCTGTTTTTTTTTTTTTTTCTGTTCTTTCTCTCATCGGTTCAATTCCATTGCTCAGCTTACAGCTCTATTGAACTCCGGAAATTATCCAAAATGAAAGATACATATTTCCAAATTTTTTTAACAAAACCAAATCGAATATCATTCTAAAAATGTAAAATCAAATCAAATCAATTTTTAATCAATAAAATTTAGTTTTTCAATTTGAACGGTATTTATTTAAAGGATACTTACATAGATATATCAGATTAAAAAATAATTACTATTTATAGCAATAATAATTTATTTTCACTTAATACTTTTAATACATTTATAATACAGATTTAATTCATATTATAAAAAATTATTTATTTTCACTTTAACACTTCTAAAATATTTATAATACAAATTTAATTCATATTACAAAGAACTATTTATCAAAACATATTTAATACAATTTATTGAATACATAATTCACTTTTAATACATTTATATTGAATGTATGATTTACTTTTAATACAAGTATAAAATTATATTAAATTCATAATTCACTTTTAATATAAAATGTAAATTTATAATAATGATATTAATATATTACTATAAATAATAATAAATAAAAAATAATTATTTATTAAAAAAAATCCGATAATTTTTCCTTATCCAAACCATATTGGCTCCTACAAGACTTAGTGCGGAAGTACTTTTATTTTTATAGCCGAAAGAAAGCTAAAGATATGGAAATGCGTTCAAGTTTAGTAGCTAGAGTAGTCTTTGAAGACATTTAATATATATATATTGTCGTTTAGTAACACAATGGATTTACGTGAAGTAAGATAAAGAGGTTGTTGATTGGATCGAAAGAGACAACGTAATGCATGTAGTATACGTGTCAGTATTCATGCAGTGCTTCTCCCAGGTGTCTCAAATTTGTTTATCTTACTGGAATCCATCTATATATAAATACCACCTCGATGATATCGTTCTCGGATAGCCTCGTCTTTCTTCACCTTTTATCTTTATCTTTTAAGCGGTGTGCTTTGGGAAAGGAAAAAAATTATACATAATTATGCAGCCACGGCGGTATGAGTTTGGGAGGGCCGATGAAGCTACACACCCTGATTCCTTCCGTTCCACTTTGTCTGAGTTTCTCTCTACCTTCATTTTTGTCTTTGCTGGAGAAGGATCCGTTCTTGCTCTTGGTAACTATGTCACTTGCTATTATGTTCATCTGTTTCATTTTATATGATCTGTCTTATTAGACAAGTTTTAAAAAAGAGATGCAGTTCGATGCACAATGCATTCTGCCTTAGCAGGTATGCCTCAAAGGGTGTCCCATTCTGACTTAGACAAGTAGTTTAGGAAAAAAATGTTTTTTTCTTTACATATCAAAAGTTATTTTAGATCTTAATTAATATGTGAAGATATATATACTTGGAGTGCATCTCATTAGGAGAAAAAGTATGGCATCAAGGAGAGAAGAGTGGTTTAAAATTAAATGTTTTCCCAAATATAAAAAAGGGTAAAGCAGTTTACCAGGATCTTTGTAAAAACGTTATACCCTACATATAAGGTTAAAATTATCGAATTTCATTGGCTTATGGTGTGTACGTCTTTAGTATATTAGTTAGTTTAATTTACTATATTTTATTTACATAAAAAATTATGAAAAATATATAGTGATGACTACACAATATAATTTGTCAGAATGACTATACAATAGAAATTAATTATATCTGAGTTATACATTGAATTACGATACAGTATCTCTATACCCAAAATATACCATGTATACATGAGTACACCCCAAAATGGTTGTTTGATTTAATTATCCCTTAAATTAATACCATACAAATTGTAACGAGTACCCAATTTAAGAAAATGAAAAGCATCATTTACTAATCGTCGTGGGAAAAAGTTCATCATTTGAATGTATATATACTAATAATGTATGAATGCATGTGCAGATAAGTTGTATCCAGATAGAGCTTTAGGAGCATCTAGATTGACGGCAATCGCACTGGCGCATGCATTTTCCCTCTTTGCAGCTGTCGCGTCCAGCATGAATGTCTCTGGCGGTCATATTAACCCTGCTGTCACCTTTGGTGCCCTTGTGGGTGGCAGAGTTAGCGTCCTTCGCGCCGTCTACTATTGGATTGGTCAGCTGCTAGGTGCTATTGTAGCCTCTGCCTTATTGAGACTTGCTACTGATGGCTTGGTAAGACACTAGATCCGAATATATATGTGTGTCTTTGGTGGTGCCAAAGAAAATTATAAATATTCTTTACAATATTAAGTCTTATCACTTAAAGCTTCGCGCTCAATCAAACACCTTGTATTCTTTTGCTACAAAGGTGGACTCAGGATTTTCAGTTTGTGCATTCAGAATCGCGTTTTGTTTATTATATTGTGAATAGATTATTTGTACGTGTTTAATGAATTTTTCGACTTTCGACACAAATACGGGGTTTGAGCCAGTATTGCTGGCCATTCCCTTGAACACAGAACCGGTAGTATTGGTTATTTTGATTTTCCTAATGGAAGTATCCTACTTGTAGGCCATTTGAGCATCTAGTCATTTTATACACAAGTATTTCCTCTCTTTTTGAATTCAATTATTACTACTACAATTTTCTTGTGGATTCAGAGGCCAGTGGGATTCGCGGTAGCACACGGAGTTGGCAATTTGAATGCACTTGTGATGGAAATAGTGATGACATTTGGGCTGGTCTATACTGTTTATGCAACTGCCATTGATCCAAAGAGGGGTAGTTTGGGGATCATTGCACCTCTTGCCATTGCTTTCATAGTGGGAGCTAATGTCCTTGTGGGTGGGCCTTTTGAAGGAGCTTCCATGAACCCAGCAAGGGCTTTTGGACCTGCTTTAGTGGGCTGGAGGTGGAAGAACCATTGGATCTATTGGTTAGGCCCATTCATTGGTGCAGCCATAGCTGGAATTATCTATGAGTTTGGACTCATACAGGCTCATGATGAGGCTCCAGTCCACACTCAACATCAGCCTTTGGCTCCAGAAGATTACTAAGTTTGTGCTTTTACTATATATGAGAAGACTTGTTTTGTTTGTGAAGTTTGTATGTTGCCTTCTTGAATTGTTCCCCCCCTTTCTTTTAATGTATTTGCATGGAGACTTGTTTAATTTAAGCTGGTTACATTTGTAACCTTCTAAATAACAAAAGTATAAATGTTGTCCAACGTATATTACTGTTACTTCATTTTATTACTTACTAATATATATGAGAATAATACTTTTTTATGTTTTGACATTTCTGAGTAAAAGTTTTGCTTCTGAGCTTCTTCCCAAGCTCCTTACATTGCCACTTATAATATAGAGTAATACCATTCAAGAAATGCATTTTATGAACAATTTTCAATATTTATTCGAATTCCTACTAAATAAATTTCATAGATAATTTTTTTCGGACACACTACTAAATAAGTCTTACAAATTGAGCAATTAAAAATTGTACTCTTATTTCAGTTAATGGAAAAATCAAATGATATTTTATTAATAATTCCTACGTCCTCATTGCAGTGCTTGCCAGTGTCACATACAATTCTACTTTGTTAGGTTGTAACTTTTGCTTATGATAAATAGAGTTATGTTTTAGTATCTTTTATAATGCCTGCTAGAGTGACAAATAACTCAATTATTATATACTAGTAAATATGTCCACGCTTTGCGCGATCATAATTTTTTTTTATAAAAATATCAATATCTCGATAATAAGTTTAGGTAGGATCACTTTTATTATATATTCCCTTCGTCCAACTTTACTTGACCCCTATTGACTTGACACAGAGATTAAGAAGTAGTAAATGATAGGGGTAATTTTACCAAATCACCCTTTGAATATAATTAATAAAATGTATTGAAAAATGTAATAGGAAAATAACTATAATTAATGACAAAGGTAAATTAGGAACTAAGTGTAAAATTATCTCTTGATTTCATAAACTGGACAAGTATTGTTGGACATCCTAAAATAGTATACGGGCCAAGTAAAGATGGACGGAGGGAGTACATATTGTATGCCTTTTATCCCATAAAAATAAGAATAGCACATAATATAATGTATTAATAATGTTGGAAATGGGAATTAATAATGTTAGGTTAGTTATGAGATTAATTATTCTTAATTTATTATTTGATTTAGGGCATTAACAATGAATTTATCTTTAATCATGTTTATTTATGTTAATAATTCCTGTAATCCTAATATAACAATTTTCTATTTGTTAATAATAACCCGTATAATTTAAAATAAAATGTATAACTTACTACACATATGATTAAAATTCTACCAAATAAAGAATTAAATAATACATAAATAATTTTTTCTAATACATCTTATCAATCCCGAAAATAGAGTTTGGCGTATTTTTATAAAAGATGAAATCTTCTTAAATTTCTATACATAAGTAATCACATAAATAATTAACAAAAGTGCTTAATATCTTTACAAAGTGCCTACGACAGCAGAGTCATTTGGTGTGAATGTATAATCGTCTTGGAATAAAATATAGAATTATTTTGTGTTGCGTTTGATTGAAAGTATCAAATAATCCTTGAATTATTAATTCCATTATTTATAAATATGAATGATATAAGTTATTCCTATACATAATAGAGTAACTTTTATCGTGAGATAATTAATTTCGAGATAACTTATTTTCAATCAAACTATCTCTAATAGTCATCTTTTATCATTATGTTTGGAGTGCTCAAGGAAGAGAAAAATATGTACTAAAAATGTGTGATTATTGAGTTTCTTTCTTATAAACAGAATTTTACATAAATAAATGATTAAGATAAAACAAAATTGAAAAGAATAATAAAAAAGGCAAAAAAAAAAAAAAAAACACAAAGGGAAAAAGATAACAACCTTTATTCTCCTGTAGAAGTTGCTCCAATATCAATCTCTTAATGATTGGCCTTGACAATCCTTTCAATCTCAATCATCCTTATTGGCATAGCTATTTGAAGAACCCTTGGCAGCATTGGTGAGTTCATCTGCAAGGCACTCAACTATGTCTTGATATTCCTGAAAGCACTCTCACGTGCATCAGTTGTTAGCAAATAAATTGCCTAGTTAACGTGACGAAGTGAAGAAATTGCCTATTCTTATACCTAAGAATAGAATGAAACCCTGTAACTTTAACTGTTGTCTAAACTTGCTAATGAAATCATTTAATTACTTTCTTATCAATTGCTTCATCTTACCCAAAAGACGACATCACCCTTTTCCTCGGCGTCGTTGCCAATCACTACAAATCTACCGGCATCTTCAAAATCGGTGGGTGGGTGTTAGATTCGACAAAAGTAGTGTATTTTCGGAGAATCCAACACGGGTGCGACATTGAAAGTGAAGAGGCCGCGCAACTTAGCATCATCTTTTTCTTGCTTGCTGACTTCACCAATATCGTTCTGATCAGTAACTTTTTCTCTATTTAATTTGAAAATTTGGAATATGTAGCGATGGAGAAAGTCACTTGATTATTTAAATGAATTGGAATGTTAAAACGGGGGTTGAAAAGGTTGGCCGGTTGGTTATGGAATGTTGAGATGGTGATTTTGGGGCTTAGGCATGAAATGAAAGAAAAAATTTAGGAAATTAGGCAAATACATTTCCAACCATTTGAAAGGATATTTTTGTCCTGGGGACGCAACCGAAGAGACACAACAGTTCGGCTTTTTTTGCAGGCAATGTTAGCAAAACAGCGACCGATACCTTTGATAGAACATAGCAAACATGATCTTCTGCTTTCCATCAACATTTGTATTTAATTTGCACACGAAGAATGTGCTGAAAATCTTGGTTTGCGACTAGAGATATGGCTAGAGCGGAGGATTTAACCGCCTCGCGAAGAAGATTAGGAAGAGCGTTAGAGTTGTGATGGTTGAATTTCAATGCATAAAAGGGAGAGAGATGGAATAGTAATTTGATCGCATCTTTTGGTGAAGTAACGTGATTTCATACATGTTGGAGTAGAAGTCCAATTTCTATAAAATATTTTTTTTTTCAAAATAACAATATTGTGCTGTGATTGCGCCACGTCATCGACTCCAACATACTCTTTTGTATATATAAAAGATTTATCCTCCCGATCTTAATTTATGTGACATTTTACATAGTTTTAAATATAATATTTTTCTCACCAGTTCAAAAGTGGCTAGCATACTCAAGTTTTACAATTTCAAGAAGAGACAACTTAATCAGCCCAGCCCAGAAAGCGACAACGACCCAGCCCATCTCAGCTCAGAAAGTGACAACGGCCCAGCCCATTTATCCCAGAAAGCCACAATGGCCCAGTCCAGTCCAATACGAGCAAGGTTTTATATTTAAGTTCCTCTTGTACCAAAAACCCTTTCATAGATACGTGGGGAGATAATCTCGATCTGCCGCAAGCTGAAAACCCTAGCAGCAGAAGGGAAGAAACAGAGCGCAACCATGGCGACGCAGGATGTGAGGACTCTTTCGACTAAAGAAGCTGATATTCAGATGATGTTGGCTGCTGAAGTCCATCTCGGTACTAAGAATTGTGATTTCCAAATGGAACGTTACACTTTCAAGCGCCGAGACGATGGTATATACTCTATAACTTCAGTATCTAATCTCATTTCTTTGATTCTCTGCGTCTTTCAGTATGTTTAAAGTATCTCTTCTGTCTATTTATTGTGAATAGCACGGATTTTATGCATCATAGTTTGCGGATGTTTATTGTTATGCTGGCATTTGGGGAAATCGGTTTGGCAAATTCACGAACGTAATTTAGGAAAAAAATGTAAGCAACAGTTCGAAAGATTCAGATTTTTTCGCCAGTGGAGGCGCCATTACTTCATTCAGAAGTTGTTAACTGTCCTTTTATCTCTACATACATCGAACTACCTGGTAGGATTTGCTCAAATCTTAAGGTTAATCCGATGTATGTGTATCAATCTTCAAGATGCATTTTGTTGAACTGTTAGATTTCCGTCAAATTAATATAGATACTTATCCAGCTGCTTGAGAAAGCAAATATCAGCAATGGTCCTTATAGTTGTGTACTGTAATTGTTCTAGAGCTCATAAATTAATTCATTAGGCACGTCAGTTGAATTGTTAGCAATGGGTCATATAGGTACCCCAACTAGATTAGGGTTGATGTGTTGTATCAAGTGAAACTTATGCCTATACAATATATGCAAATAAGTAGTTAGAAGTATTCTCCAATATGTTTGACTTTTCATGTCTGGAATGATCATATATATGTATCAGTTGTTGTCTATAAGTTGATCTTAATATGCTTATAAGCAATATGTTATTCCCTCTTTTTTTGTTTACTTCCATAAAATCTATCTTAGATGTGCATTTTCTTTTCTTCTGAATTTTTTTACTACTCTGTGTCGAGTATACGACTTCATCATCACATGGTGTCGCACAATATTTTCATCATTGGTTTATGCTGGCCCCTTTTAACTTACCTGTGTATTTATATACTTAGGTATCTACATCATCAACCTTGGAAAGACGTGGGACAAGCTTCAAATGGCCGCCAGGGTGATTGTTGCTATTGAGAATCCTCAGGACATCATTGTCCAATCTGCCAGGCCATATGGACAGAGAGCTGTCTTGAAGTTTGCCCAATACACTGGTGCACATGCTATTGCTGGACGTCATACCCCTGGTACTTTTACCAACCAGCTTCAGACCTCATACAGCGAGCCACGGCTCTTGATTCTCACTGATCCAAGAACTGACCATCAGGTTTACTTACTATCCTGCTATTAATATTCTCTTTTTAAACTTGCCAATGATTAATAACCTGTTTGAATACTTTGCAGCCAATTAAGGAAGCTGCACTTGGGAATATCCCAACTATTGCTTTCTGTGACACTGATTCTCCAATGCGCTATGTTGACATTGGCATCCCTGCCAATAACAAAGGAAAGCACAGCATTGGTGTTCTTTTCTGGATCTTAGCAAGGATGGTACTCCAAATGCGTGGGGCCATTAATCCAGGACATAAATGGGATGTCATGGTAATGACCATCTTTATTCATTTTATTTTGTCTCAACTCCTACATCGTTTCATTCTGCCAACGATGGTTGTGCATTCTTCTCAAGTTTAATTGATGATTTAATGACTACTTTTGCAGTCTGTTACTGAATATTGGTTTTTCATTTGCGTCTGTTAATTTCTATTTTGCAGGTGGATCTCTTCTTTTACAGAGAGCCTGAAGAGGCAAAGGAGCAAGAAGAGGAAGCGCCTGCAATCGCAGATTATGCAGACTACTCTGCTACTGCTGCCCTTGGTGGTGACTGGTCTAGTAGCCAAATCCCTGAGGCACAATGGACTGCAGATGCTACTGCACCAGTTCCAGTAGGTGGTGGTTGGGCCGGAGATGGAGGTTAGTTTGTTATAACTGTGAAATTGGTTCTTGGTATTGTCTTCTTAATTCAAGCCCAAATGCAACTTCATTGCTGAGATCCACTCTGGCTCAGTATTAGTCTATTTCTTTTACATCTCCTGTGGTATACTTGAGCCTCTTCCATCAGCAAGCAATTGATGATTTCAAGTGTTCTTCTCATTACTAAATTTGGTGGCACTAATAACCTTTTTTTTCCGGATGAATTTCTGCAGCTGATGGCGGATGGGACTCAGCAGCTGCTCCACCAGTTCCTCTACCAGTTCCAGATGCCCCTACTTCTGGTGCTACAGGCTGGGAGGAATGAGCCCTTTTCCCCTATGCTCTTCATCCTTTCTGGATAATGATTAGATATTCTGAGGTTCTACAATAGATGTTTTTTTAATGGCACAGTTAAAAGGATTTTGACTTCGTTCGTGGATGTACTGAATTATTTAATCATTGCTAGAGCAGTGCTTTTTTGGAGAATCTGGAAGTGCTTTTGTTTTGAAAGAGTGGAAAATGTGAATTTTTGTTGTGGTCGTCTTTATATCTGCCTTCATCCCAAAATGTAGTGTACCATGTTCTTGTTTGGAGAACTTTACTTCAATCAACTTTTAAACTTGGAATCATTCATGCATTCTAAGTCAATAGTTAATGGGTCCTATTTTAATAAAGTTGAATTTGTATTTTGCTTAGATAGACTCAATTGAAATTGAAAGGATGAATGAAACCCAATCAAAATGGAAGAAGGTTTAGAACAATTTTTTGAAGGTAAAAAAATGCTGAATTTGCAGATGAAATGCGTAGCAAAACATTTGCTTTAAGAATATCTTGGTGGTACAATGAAAAGATTTCCTGCTTAATCTAATTGCTACTCCAGTCAGTCATGTCATTGTACTCTTTTTGCGCTCTGATTTTCCTGGTGCTAAGTTACAATCTCTTTAGATTCAGTTCATTGAAATTTCTAGAGGTTCCATCGCCAAACCATTTGGTGGACCTTTAACCATCTAAAATGACAGTTTTTGAAGCTAGTTTCTTCACTGTTAGCATGAAAATGTCCAATTTTACATTTATGCATAAGAGCATCACTTATTCTTGAACTAAAGGTTTGTACCAAATAAGTAAATATCTCGTGTGCATTCACGTTCCTACAAGTGAGCTCAGGAAATCACAAGTGGTTTTCTTTAACGAGAACATCTCTCAATTCAACAGCATAACATGGTAAAATGACAAAAATAACCAATTTATAGTTTATACAATCAAGGTAAAGCTATTTTTTTTACTTGCAACTATTTCTCCATGGACAATCAATTAAGAATTACAAAACTTGCTTAGTCTTTAGTTCTATGACTCGAGAACTCTTCTTTCAGGGCAGCTAAAGATGAACCATTGGACCACAGAAGCAAAGCATAGAGCTTTAAATTTAACTTTTTTCCTTCACAGGGTTGACAGTTTTACTGCACTTGTGAAACTGAAACATATACACCATTGGAGGATTTTGTTAGCACAAAAGAAACGCCATTAACCAGTTAAGGTGGTACACTGGGGACTTGCCATGTGCAAATAAATGAATTGGTGATGTTGTAAATTTACAATGTTCCTTTTTTCACTATTGTCCCCTCATTCTCTCAACTAAATTTCTCCCCTTCTCTTCTATGTGACGTGCCCTCTCTTCCAGTTTCTCCCCCATTTTTTTCCCCAAACCAAGCATCCGAGCCCTTCTCCCTATTTTTGTAGACTTTGTATCATCTTCTCCAGTAATTTGATTTTTTTCATCAAGCAGTAACAGTTGTCGAGAAGGTGACTTGCATTCTATGTTGTCCTCAGTGCTCCTGCGATGACCCTCTTGCTGTTCCTCATACTTCAACAACGGCGCTCTCAATTCTTCCACAGGCTGGCTATTTGTGCTAGGCTGTGCTATAGGAACTGATAAGGCCGCATGTGAATCCAGTGATTTGCTTTGCAGTGCAGACCATCCAGCTTTTTTAGTCTTTTCTTGTTTGCTTCCGCCGTTGCTAATGGTGCTTCCTATTTCTGGACTATGCCTGGGAACGGATAATAATGCATGTGGATCCAATGACTTGCTTTGTTGACTAGTCCATCCTGCTTTTCCTGGATTTTCAGTTTTGCTTTCAGCATTACCATTGACTCGTGTTGCATCAGCAGGTTGGGAGCTGGATGCTTCTTGTCTGTTGGCATGATTACCTGCACCTTCTCGATTCAGCCATATAAATGGAGCAACTTGTCGAGGGACCCAGTCATCCTTGTCAGCTAACATGAATGGGATGCATACACTTTCACAGTTTGGAAGCACCAGTGTTTCACGAATAGCACCCTGCATTAGTTATGAAGAACCATCTTAAGCCTCTAAAAGAAATCTCACATATTTTTGTCGGCACCATCACTGAGAGTATTAATCATCATTTCAGCAAATAATATTGCCTATGGGTCACAAAAGGAGAACTATATATTGGAAACGCTGCTTTGACTAAAAGTTGGATCAAATTCAAGCATCATACTGCTATAAAGCAAGCCAGCCATAGGAAGCAGAGACATCAGTGATTGGGAATGAAACAAGTAAAAATAAATCAGTAGCTTATAAAAAAAAATGATCTAAAAAAAAGAACTTGCAGACTGGGAGGTTGAAGAACTTCACAGGATAGTCATGATGCATAGAGAGGAGGGGGGGGGGGGGGTATGAGAAATTCCTGATCAGCTTTTCCACGCATATTTTGAAATGGATCCCTAGGGTATTGAGAAATATGTGTTTTTTCTCTTAGCTAGCTGCGAGAAGGTGATCTTGATGGTGGAGAATTTGAGAAAGAAGAATATTACTTCTATTAGTTAGTGTTTCATGTAAGGTTTCAGGGGAAGATGTGAATTACCTCCTTTTATATTGTTGGATATCGTTTTAGTTGTGACGAGAAATTCTGCGATGGTTTAGACTTGATTGGGTGATGTCGCTAAAAACTTTGTAGTTTGTATACTTGACGATACCATCTTTCCGTTATTTTGTTTTCTCTCATGGGAAGAAGACTAAAGAGGGAGAGGGAGGGAGGGAGAAAGAGAGAGCTACTTTTCAAAATATTATACGGGACCCAAAATTAGGCCAATCAGGTGACACCACATATTAAATAATGGTGAGGGCAAATTTAGTCAAATAGGTGGATATAAGACATTTTTGTACCAATTTCCAATACTTCAGGCCTTGGGCGTAGTTTTGGCCCTTTTAAGTAGGAAATATCCACTTACAGCTTGTTTGGATGGTGATTTTTGGTGATATGGTATGGTTAGTAAGAGAACCATGTTTGTTTTGATTGTTTCATTAATTATGTGGTATGGTATGGTTTTGTTTCA
>JBCEWC010001350.1:0-41979 GCA_038996855.1 Solanum aculeatissimum
AACAATCAAAACAAACGTGGTTCTCTTACTAACCATACCATACCATACCACCAAAAACCACCATCCAAACAAGCTGTAATAGTCTGTTGAAGACTCTGACCCACTCCAAACAGATCCTGAGACACATAACATCTCCTCCTGGATTAGGAGCTGCAAACTCCCAACTTGGCTCTAAGAAGTTCAAATCTGCTAGTATGAAATGATTTGGTAAAAATGTCTACCACTTGATTCTCTGATTTGCAATAGAGCAAAACCACTTCACCATTTTTCTGAACTTTCCTCAAAAATAAAACTTGATGTTAAAGTGCTCGGTCCGGCCATGAAACACGGGATCTATGGATATGTCTATGGCAACTTGATCATCTACAAAGATCTTAGTGCTTTCTTCTTTCTCCAGCAAATCGGTCAAAAAATTTCCAAGTCATATTGCTTGAATAACAGTAACTGCTGCTGCAATGAATTCTGCTTCAGTCGTTGATTGTGCTATTATTTCCTGTTTCTTTGAGCACCATGAGAAACACCCTGATCCAAAAGTAAAGCAATAACCAAAAGTACTTTTCATATCGCCAGTTGACCCCCCAATCACTATCAGAATATCCACATAGTTGGAAATTCTGACTTTTACTTAATTTGATGTCATAGGTTAGAGTTCCTTTAAGATACCAGACCACTCTTTTGGCAGCCATCATGTGCAACTCACTTGCACAATTTAAAAACCTGGATAAAAACACTCATAGGAAACAAGATGTCAGGCCTGGTTGTGAGATACATCAAGCATCCAATTAAGCTTCGATATACTCCATCGACTAGTTCAGTTCCATTATCCTTTTTCAGCTTTTTTTATTGATTCATTGGAGAACTCGCACTCTTGCATTCTTCCAATCTAAATTCTTTTAGAATCATTTCCACCGTCATTGTGTTTATACCCCCATTTCGATATTGTTTCATTGACCTCCTCATTTGAAACTTTATACCCCCACTCCCAAACGCCACCTCATTCCACCGTAGTTGTGTTTACATATCAATACTCTTGGGATAATATTTTTTTTGCTTACTTACCACATACTAGAAAATAAGTCAAAAGAAAAATCCAAGAAAACATTTTCTGAAAAACTACTTTTTGTGGAAAACATTTTCCTTCATACCACACCCTGAATCCCCCAGATTTTGTCAAGTTGTCCAGTTAAGAATCTAAGTCGAAAAGAAATCTACATCAAGTATGTCGAAAGTAAAAAACAGAAAATCAGAACAGCGCACTATGGCCATCAAAGAAATTATATGAAAAGATCTGCATCAAGTACCATGAAAGTAAAAAAAATAAAAGGAAAAAGAAAACCTTTACAGTACACTATGGCCATCTAATCTAAATATGTCAAAGGACAGAAAAGAAACAAAAGAATTACTTGAAATCCACATGGCAAGGGGAGCTTCGATCTGGATAGAAATCCAAAAGATAGATCCCATTACTTGACAATGATCCAACCACATAAATCTGCAGCAAAAGAAATCTCAGAGAATGAAGCTGTGAGTTTCCAGAGAATGACGAGCATAAAAATCTGATTTTCCTTGTTATTGAACAAGTGGAACAAAAGTTTGATAAACCAGTAAAAAGACATTGATGAAAGCAAAACTACAGACTTCATTATAAAATGTATAAAGTTTACAAGCCAATTGAAATTAAGAAACTAACTCCTAAGGATTAGGGATAAGATAGAAACTAATTAACTACTAAACAGTAAAAAAACTGTTCTACATATACAGAGAACTTGGATTGCTACGGTTCTTATGCATTTTTCTAACACTCCTCCTTGCTTAAGAGCTACAAACTCCAAGTTTTTGCCTGAGAAGTTGAAATTTATTGCCTGATAAAGGTTTGATGAATATATCAACTAGCTGCTCCTTAGTTTTGCAAAAGAGCAGAATCATGTCACCATTTTTTTGCACTTCCCTCAAGAAGAAAAGCTAGACATTGAACTGTTTTGTTTTCCCATGAAATACAAGATTATGAGAAATTGCTATGGCAGATTGGTTGTCCACAAATACATCAGTACCCTTTGTTTGATTCATGAGCAGATCAACAAATATTTGCCTCAACCACAATGCTTGATTCACTTCTGCTGTTGAAGCAACAAATTTTGTCTCTGCAGTGGAATGAGCCACAATGTCCCGCTTCTTTGAGCACCACGAAAAAATTTCTGAGCCAAGACTGGAGCACTATCCAAATGTGCTCATGTCATCCATTGATCCATCCCAATCACTATCAAAATACCCAAGTAGATTCACATCTAGTTTTTTTTAAAACTTGACACCATAATTAATGGTACCTTTGATGTATCTGACAAACTCGTTTTGCTGCTTTTAGATGCACCTCATTAGCACAATGCATGAACCTCGATCAAATGCTTACAACATACAAAATATTAGGTCCTGTAGCTGTGAGATACATCAAACAACCATCTAAGCCTCTGAAGTAAGTTTTCTCCACTTTCTCTGCTCCATTATTCTTGCTTAGTTTCTCTTTTTGGTTCATAAGAGTACTCATCTCCTCACAATCTTCCACGTTGAACTTCTTGAGAATTTCCTTAGCATATTTCTTCTGGCAAATGAAAACTTCATCCTATCCCTGCTTGATTTTCATACCAAGAAAAAAGAAAATTAGATCAAGACCAGTCATCTCGAAGGCTTGCATAATTTCTCGCTTAAAATCCTCGAAATGCCTTGTGTTGCTCCTTGTAACTAGTACATCATCCACATATATAGACAAAACAAGGATATTAATGCCAATATGTTTAACATAAAAGAGTAGATTCTGAAAACTCTTTTCAAAGCCTAAGTCAAGCAAATAGTCATCTATTCGACCATACCAGGGCCTTGGTGCTTGTTTAAGTCCATAAAGTGGCTTTCTTAGCCTAGAAACTGTCCTCCTTTCCTTGCCACAAAGCCCTAGGGTTGCTCAACATAAATTTCTTCTCAAAGAAACTCATTAAGAAACGATGATTTGACCTCCATCTGATACACTCTTTCTTTACTCTACATTTTCATTCATAACAAAAATTTTCAATTACAAGCAGGAGCAGCATTGGACTATCTACTCACTCTTCGAACTATCAATCTACTAATCTATAAGCGAATAATAAAAGAAACTTATATAGATCAGTGACACAATTCAATTTTAGGTCTGCACAACTAAGGGAAGGTATTCAATTGTTGAAGCGTAATCTGTCACTTTGCTCTATGCTGGCTTTTGATGTGCACATGCATTATAATTTCCTTCAGCACTTCATTGGCTTTTAATCTTCCATCTGGTACACTTTCCGGTCCAATTGTGCAACAAGAACAAAAAGTAACCTAATCGTGTCAAGCCTAGTCACTGGTGCAAATATATCAAAATAATCCACACCAAGAATTTGAGCATATCCCTTAACTGCAAGTTTTGCTTTTTGCTTGTTCACAGAACCATCATCATTTAGCTTGGTTCTAAAGACCCATTTCAACTCAATAATCTTTTTGTCTTCAGGTTGATAAACAAGTTCTCAAGTCATGTTCTTCTCAATCATAAACAACTCTTCTTTAATTGCAGCCATCCAAATTTATCATTCTTGGCTTTATTGTACCCAGCAGGTCATATATCACTACATAACATCTCTGATATATATTAAAGAGTTTTTGAGTACCTTTAACTGGTGAATGATCCACTATTTCATCCTGTCATGAGAGTAATATTTGTTTTCCAAAACCCTTGGCAAGAAACTTTTCTGCTTTGTCGGAAGAGTTAGGGACAGATATCTGAGTCTTCCCAACACCACTCTTCATTCTTCATAAAATACACGTTTCTACTGAAGAATATATTTTCAGTTTGTGGTTGGAAGACCTTATATGCCTTTGAAACTAAAAAAAATGTCTGGAACAGATTTTTTATCTAGCTTATCTCATTTAATGTAAAGAACATAGGAAAAACAGAGACAACCAAACATTTTAAGGATATTTAACAATGGTTTGAATCCATACCAAGCTTCAAAAGGAGTTTGATCATTCATCACCTTTGTGGGAAGCCTATTTTGAAGAAAAATTGATGTATTTGCTGCCTCTGCCCAAAATTTCTTCAGCAAGTTCTTCTTGTGCAACATGCATCTGGTCATCTCCATAATGTATCTGTTCCTTCTCTCACTTACTCCATTTTATTGTGGAGTATAGGGAGTAGTAAGTTGATGATGAATCCCTACTTCCTCACATAATATGTTGAACTGTCAAGAAGTGTATTCCTTTCCATTATCTGTTCTTACGAACTAGATTTTACAATTAGCTTCATTTTCTACTTGTGCTTTAAACTTTCGAAAGACATTAGCAGCCTCTTGACTTATGCATTAGAAAGTGAATCCAACACATGCGGCTTAGATCATTAACTAAAATGATATAGTAACAACTAACTTTTAGTGAGGGAGTCCTTTGAGGTCCTGCTATATCAGTATGAATTAGCTGTGATTTGTTTAAGGCTCTCCAAGTTGTCTTTGGAAATGGAAGTCTGTTTTGTTTTCCATATTGACACGCAAGACAATTCGAAGAATTTACTCCTAAAACAAGCAAGTCCTCGACTATTTTTGTTTTTACATTTTAAGCAATCCTTCATACTTATAATGTCCAAGTCTCCTGTGTCATACTTCTTCGGCACTTTCTTTGGCTCAAAAACACACATGCTCCTCCTCAAATGGATCTAATTAGAAACTTTTGCCTCTCATTCTTACTTTAACCATTTCTTGATCTGAAGTATCCTTGATCAAGCAATGTTTATCTTCAAAATTTCATTTATAGTCTTTTTCCATATTGACCAACACTAAGCAAGTTTTGATCTATGTCATTTGCATAAAGCACATCAAAAATTGTTTTGTTACCTGAATGACTTGAAATAGCAATGGTTACTTTTCCTCTTACAGGAAGATGGTCACCATTACCTATTCTGACTTCAGCAATGGTCATGGGCTTCAATTCATCAAAGTAAGGCATGTCATTTGTCATGTGACTAGTGCATCCGTTGTCAATCAGCCAACACTCGCTCGATGATCTGCTTGAAAAATGTGTAGCAACAAAGAGTTGATCTTCCTCCTCTCCATCAACAATCCGAGCTTCGGCTTCTTGTTGCTAACCATTGTTCTTGCAAATGACAGTTTCATGCCCAAGTTGATGGCATTTACGGCATCTAGCATCAGGACTTCTCCAACATTTGTATAGTGGATGACCTTTCTTGTTACAATGTGTACAAGGCGGATAACTTCTCTTTGAGTTACCAGCTTTTCCTTTGGTACTACGCACTAGAATCCGTTACCAGCTTTTCCTTTGGTACTACTCGCTAGAATCCGTCACCATTCTTCTTGTTCTTCTTCTTTCTGTTTTTGCCTCTATCTTGAGGCTTGGCAAACAATGTTTCCTCAGTATTTCCTTCTTCTCTCACGACCCTCCGTTGTTCTTGAGCCTACAAAGCTTCAACAACTCTATGAAGGTGATTTGGACAGATCCTTAGTGTTTTCCAAAGTAGTTTTGGTTGCTTCAAATGTTTGCGGCATAGTTACCAGAATATTTTCAACAATATGTGAATCATTGAACACAGAACCAAGCACCTAACCCTATTTGCTATGTTCAAGAGCCTTTCAGAGTAATCTTTGATGGTTTCGGTTTCTTTCATCTTCCACATCTCGAGATCTCTAGTCAGATATAAAAATACTGAATTTCTATCAACACCATTCCAATTCAAAGAATTAAAAAAACTTCGAATTCTCAATTCTCTACGACACACTTGCATAACTCTGATCCTTTCATTCCCTTCATATTCTGCCTTGAGATAATCCCAAATGGCTTTCGAGTAAAAATTGAAGAAGATACTATTGAAAATAAACAGGCCTTCTCCTTTGATCTTCTGCTTTTCTTATCTTTATGGTTCTTGATCTAGGCCATAGTACGATTATTAGGCAATGGTGAAACTTTATAATCCTTTTCAACAGTCTCCCACATATCCATGGCATCTAGATAAGTTTCCATCCTTGACACCCCAATGTGATATTTATCACCATTAAAAACAGGGGTGTTGTTACTGAAAAACTTGATTCTGCTTTCATGATTGATAAACTTGCCTTGTTTATTTCAATCCTGACTTTGCTGAAACACCGGCAGATCCCTCATGAAATAATTGCTCCGATACCAATTGTGGGTTTGAGGAATATAAAAATCTGGTTTTCCTTGTTATTAAACAAGTGGAACAAAAGTTTGACAAACCAGTAAAAAGATTTGATGAAAGCAAAACTACATACTTCATAATAAATCTAGACTAATTTATAAAGTTTACAAGCCAAATGAAATTAAGAAACTAACTCCTAAGGATTAGGGATAAAATAGAAACTAATTATCTACTAAACAACAAATAACTGCTCTACATATACAGAGAACTTGGACTGTTACAGTTCTTATGCATTTTTTAACGGAAGCAAGCAAATATGTAAATTGTTATAGAATGTTCCTAGACACATCTTCATATAGTATGCATTGGTATAACTATTTAGGGATTTTTTTTATTGTGTTCCCTCAGATAATTTATCTTGTACACCTACAAATAACTCTCTTGGGAATAAAACGAAACGAAGATTACTCCATTGTCACTGTGTTTTACATAAATCAAACACTATATAGAAGGTCTATGTTGCTCAGACTCTTTAAAAATGGTGACAGGTGCATGTAGGATACTCGAAAAGTATTGCATTTTTGGAGGATCCGACAGGGATGCGGCATCAACTTTGGAGAGTCCGAGCAACATAGAAGGAGGGTAAGCTATAAATAACAACTAGCCCATCAATTTCACTTCAAACAAATTTTCTGAGGTTTATGTTCCATGCTAAAAACAAAGACATGCTGAAGCAATTCATCTTGTTTGGAGATTAGTGGAGAAATATAGAGAAAGAAAGAAGGACCTTCATATGGTGTTCATTGATCTCGAGAAGGCCTATGACAGAGTTCTGAGGGATGTTCTATGGGGGTGTTTAGAGGCAAAAGGTGTTCCAATAGTGTATATCAGGGTAATAGAGGACATGTATGACGGAGCCAAAACTCGGGTAAGAACGGTGGGAGGAGACTCAAAGTATTTTCCTGTTGAGATGGGACTTCATGAAGGGTCGGTGTTGAGCTCTTTTCTTTTTGTCTTAGTAATGGATGAGCTGACACGATCCATTCAAGAAGAGGTTCAATGGTGTATGCTATTTGCGGATGACATAGTCCTGATAGATGAGACTCGAACTAAAGTTAATGATAGATTGGAGGTTTGGAGGCATACTTTGGAATCCAAAGGTTTCAAATTGAGCAGGACCAAAATAGAATACTTGGAGTGCAAATTCAGTGTTGGGCCATGAGACAGACATTGAAGTGAGCCTTGCCACTCAATCTATTCCCAAGAGAGAAAATTTTAAATACCTTGGGCTTGTTATCCAGAGTAGTAGCGATATCGATGATGATGTCACACAACGTATTGGGGCGGCATGGACGAAATAGAAGTTTGCCTCTGGAGTATTGTGTGATGAGAAGATACCACCTAAACTTAAAGGTAAGTTTTACAGAATGGTGGTTAGACCGTCTTTGCTATATGGGGTGGAGTGTTGGCCAATCAAAAACTCACATGTTCAGAAGATGCAGGTCGCGGAGATAAGGATGTTGAGATAGATATGTGGACATACCAGGAGTGATAAGATTAGGAACGAGACCATCCGGGAGAAGTTAGAGGTGGCCCCTGTGGCTGACAAGATGAGGGAAGCGAGACTACGATGGTTTGGACATGTGCAGAGAAGAAATGTCAATGCTCCCGTTAGAAGGTGCGAGAGGTTGGATTTAAAGGTTTCACAGAGGGGTAGAGGTAGACTGAAGAAGTATTGGGGGGAAGTGATTAGACAAGATATGGCAAAACCGCACCTCACCGAGGACATGACCTTAGATAGAAAAGAGTGGAGGTCGCGCATTAGGGTAGAGGGCTGATAGGCTAGTAGGGATAGGTCGATGTCTGGTCTTGTGATATAGTGGGTTAGGTTAGGTTAGTATGAGTAGTCGTGTGTTTATATTCTGTGATTGTCATCATCCGTCCTATATTTTTTACTTTTATCGTATTTACATACTATCATTTTTAGTCATTTTCCATTTTTTTCTTTCCCTGTTTTTCCATATCTAGTATCTTCTGCTTATGGGGCTCGATTTTGAGACGAGTGTTTTCCGGAAACAGCCTCTCTATCTCTAGGAGATAGTGGTAAGGTCTGCGTACATTTTACCCTCCCCAGACCCCACTTGTGGGATTCCACTGGGTATGGTGTTATTGTTGTTGTTTAGGAACTCTTAGTGCTTAATGATGCCAAAAGACTTCCTATTAAATGCATTATACAGTATAAAATAGGATATAAGATTGACCACTCCTCTAGAAAATACAACAGCCAACTGAACTCACTCATTCGCTCAACTTTCAAACAGATAAATTAGAGATGAAGCCTCTCCATACCAATACTTGTCATAGCCAAGTGCTGTATGAAATTTAAAAAATCAATTGAGTAACTAATCTAAAGTATATATAATCTGATTTTAAGAGAAAAAGCCATTATTTTCAATAGAATAGTTTCTACAAAAGATAATCTTAACAAAAATGAATCGACTGTACACTAATATAACTGAAGGGGAACTAAAGAAGTATGTGCAGCAGAAGGATTAGTCTTACGGAATATGCTGGTATCCATGAAGGTTTCCGTAAACAACGCAAGTTAGCCAAATCATTGAAGTCATCCCTACACTCAGAAGAAGATAAATTATGTAAGACAAAAGTTGTAAACAGATCTTCCTTCAAAAACACTGAACTAGAAATATCTTTTACTCACAACCAAGGTGGAGGGGGACAATGAATATGTGTGACTTTCAAACTATGGACATCCAAAACACCTGACCTGTTAAAAAAAAATATGAGAACTTACAAACAACCAAGGAGTGGTATATGTATTACAGGCCAAACAAGTCAGCACCAACACTTTGGTAGTACATCATATTTGGTTACTGTTAAAAGTTAATAATTAGTACTTAGGAATAAATATTACACACTATACACTGACAGACAAGAGAAAGTGGTGATTCCTCTTTGATTGCATCCACTTGCTGTCACACTTAAGCATGTGCATTGGGACATGTATGAAGTATCTGTGGCTTCTTGATGTCAAAGGTATATTCAGAAAACATGATCTGGTAAAATTAGCAGAAGCATGTAATATTAACCTTGGCAATCTAACAAGGTATAGGTCCTATGTTGGGTGTTCTATAACAGTCGCATCCTGCTGACTTATCTAGTCCAGTAAACGAAGAACTTATCAACATGATTTTCATGTGCATAGGTGGGGTGAACAAATTTGTTTTAGAATAAGGTGACAATTTTTGCCGAATGCCTCTCTAAGTGAGAGTCTTTCCATTAAATAGAGTATAAAGATTACATATCCCTAAAGATCCATCATTCCTATCCCTAAAGATAGCTATTCTATCTCTCTAAATCTGCTATTCAATCCCTCTAAATCTGCTATATGATCCCTCCGAATCTGCTATTCTATCACAATATTTATTTTCTTTGATTCTACAACAAATCTTTATAATTATACTTATTTACAGCACTATATAATTACATTAACATACACAATCATTCACTTTAAATTGATGATTTGTGAGTTGTCATCATGCTAACATCCCCCCTCAAATTGATGTTGGTGGATCAAGAAGCATCAATTTGCCTATTAGAAACTGATGGCCTTGTTGTGCCATGGATTTTGTAAATGCATCAGCAATTTGAAGATCACTGAACACATGTGGAAGAGTGATGACTCCTTTATCTACAGCTTCTCGTATATAATGGCAATCTACTTCGATGTGTTTGGTTATCTCATAATAAACTGGATTAGTAGCAATCTGAATAGAACTAGTATTGCCAGTATGGAGAGTAGGATGAGTTTGAGGAAATCCAATCTCAGCAAGTAGTCCATGAAGCCATACAACCTCCGAGCAAGCAGTAAACATGGATCGATATTCAGCCTCTGTGGAAGATTTTGACACACGATCTTGCTTCTTACACTTTCAAGATATCAATGAATCTCCAAGAAACATGCACCAACTAGTGACTGAACGACAAGTATCAGGGCATCCCACCCAATCAGAATCACTAAAAGCAGTAAGACGAATAGGAGAACCACTAGGAAAGAACAATCCACGAGTAGATGTTCCTAGAAGATACAATCCACTAATTGTCGAAATATAGTTGAATCAAGAACAAGATCGCCTTCCTCACGGCGATGCTTCACATTCAATTCTAATGGAGTATCTACATAGGAGGAATCCTGAAGACCAGCCAAAGAAATCAAATCTTGAGTATATTTGTGTTGGTTTAGAAACACACCTGAAGCATCATTATGAACTTTCAAACCTAAGAAACATGTAAGAGTACCAAGATCTTTTCAAGCTGTTATTGGAGGCTAGTGATTAATGAAGAATCGGTTCCTGTAATTATAATATTTACATACACCAAAAGAAGAACACATCATGTAGATGTTTTCCGAAGAAACAAAGATGAGTCATACTTACTCTGCTCAAAAGAAAACTGTAGCAATGTAAAACAAAACTTGTCAAACCAAGCTCTAGGAGCTTGTTTTAATCCATATAAAGACCGCTTCAACTTACATACATCTGATGTAGGTGATGAGAACAACCAGGTGGAGGTTTCATATAAATATCTTCTTTAAGATTACCATGGAGAAAAGCATTTTTGACATCCACTTGATAAAGAGGCCAATTTTGTGAAGCAGCAATGGCAAAAATAGTTCACACCGTAGTCATTTTTGCTACGGGTGCAAAAGTCTCCTCATAGTCCACATAATACTCCTATCTATTAGCAAGAACAACCAATCGAGCTTTGTACCTATCAAGAGTTCCATTAGAATGAAGCTTAATTGAATAGACCCATTTACATCCAATTGGACGAAAATTTGAAGGACATGAAACAATGTCTCATGTGTTATTTTCTTTAAGAGCAAAAAGTTCTTCCTCCATTGCTTTCTGCCAATATTCATGCTTGGAATCTTGTGAGTAACAAGTTGGAATAAAAATGTTGGATAAAGTAGAGGAAAAGTCATACCAATTAGGAGTACGAGATACTTGAGTAGATCGCCGAGTAGGCTCAACAGGATCAGATCTCGAAGAATTCTCATATTCTAGTTGTGGTGCAAGTTCAGGTGGCGGATCAATTTCGGGATCGGATAAAGTTGGTCAATGTCAACCCGCAAGAGTTGGCCTGGTGGTAATAGACTTGAGCCTTGGGGTTTGCTCACTTTCAAGGTCTCAAGTTCGAAACCCACTAGTGCAAACAATTTCTAAGGGCCATCGACTGGGTAAAATCTGAATTAACCGGGTGCACTTACGGGAAACTCCTTGCCGAGGGTTTGTGCACCCCTGGGATTAGTCGGGGCTCTAAGAGACTCGGACCCCCGGTGCAAATCAAAAAAAAAAAAGTTGGCCAATGTTGTTCATACATAAATCTAGGTTTGAACCGCTTAAAAAAAGATATAAATCCTCAAAAGTAGGAAAAAGAGTAGGAACAAAAGATGATTCAACATGAGTACGAAAGACATTGAGTCTCAAAGAAAACAACATTTTTAGAAACACAAAATTTGTCAGAACATGGATCATAGCAAATGAAACCTTTCTGTGAAGTACTATAACCCATAAAAGCACATGTAGTCGATTGTACCGAAAGTTTATTGCGCTGAGGAGGTAAATGCACAAAACAAACACAACCAAATGTATGAAAATTATTATAGTTAGGATTTTCGTGATAAAGACGAAAATATAGAGACTCAAAATTTAGCACTTCGGATGGAAGTCTATTAATTAAATAGACAACAGTAGACAAAGCTTCCACCCAGTATTTAGATGGGACAGAGGACTCAATCAATAAAGTATGAGTGACATCTAGAAGATGGCGATTTTTACGCTCAGCAACTCCATTTTGTTGTGGCGTATATGGGCAAGAGTGTTGTGAGACAATTCCTTTCTCAAGCAAGAAACTTTTGAACTCATAAGACATATATTCTCCACCAAAATCAAATCTTAATAATTTGATGCGTGTAGAAAATTGAGTCTCAATGTAAGCCAAAAAAAGTCTTGAACATGAAAAATACCTCAGATTTGGATCGAAGAAAATATACCCATGTAAATCGACTATAATTCTCATAGAAGAGACTTAACATATGAATCATCACCTGTACATAAGTAATTTCTTTTTTCTAATAAAACGGTGGTGTCCAGACCATCTTGTCCGCACCTTGATAATTCAACCATTTACCTACTTCCTAACACCAACGCATGATAGGTCACTCTGTCCTCCAAGGCTTAGGTAGATGGAGAGAAATCACCTAGTATTTTTATCTCAATAAAACCTACACCCTAGGGTCTAAAGTATGCATCCACTTCATCGACGATTAGGCTTCACTCTTGGTTGCAAACATATATGTATAAAGTTGTACATTATCCGAAAAACAGCTAAAATGGAAGTACTACCAGTTTATCGAAATCAACAACTAGACCAAGTAAGAAACTAAAACTTATCCCCTATTGGAATAACAATTCAAAGTTGGAGTAAACAAATTTAGTATTTGTTTAATTCATGTCTAAAGAGGATGCTTAGTCTACACAATATAGGAATAGGTTTTTATTCCTAATTAAATTAGGCCTTTCATATTATAATTAGGGGTGCTACTAGCTATAGTAGAGAATTATTTGAGTTTAAAAATAAAATATTTTCCTTCAAATAGATATCAGAGCTTCTATGATATTGATAATCAAAAAGCTTCTGCTGTCGGTGAGCGGTTCTTAACAATATGTGTCGCCATCTAGCCAATGATTATTCTGACAAACGTCAGGCCAATGACATATGCATAAAAACAATCATGCTGAGAAGGACGGACAAAAACATTGCATATTTAAAGAGTTGCAAGTGAAAGTGCACCAATTCTGAAGAAATTCATCTCTAAACTTCGAGAGATGAATTATGGATGTAAAGAAAAATTGAAAGATGATTACAAGTGAATCAACAAAACTGGGGCTTGGTGACAAAATGCATCAAGGAGAGTTGGAAAAAAGTACTCCAACAATGGAATGCTGATGAGAAGTGCATCAACTATTGAAAGTTGGAGAGAAGTGCTCCAACACAACCAAAAAAAAAACTGAGTTGGAAAGAATTGCTCCAACAATTGAATGTTGATGAGAAGTGCATCAACTATTTAAGAGTTGGAGAGAAGTGCTCCAATAAGTGAAGGTTGAAGAGAAGTGTTTCGACAATTGAAGGTCGATGAGAAGTGCATCAACAACTGAAAGTTGATGAAAAGTGCATCAACAATTAAAAATTGGAGAGAAATGCTCAAAAAATTGAAGGTTGAAGTTTCAACAATTGAAGATTGGAGAAACGTGCCTCAATACAACAACGATGACAAGAAAAAGGCAGTAGTATACAACTTTGAATTACGAGAAAATGTTGGAATGATGATTCAAAGTTGGAGAAGGAAACCAAATTTGTTTAGGATTTGATATTTATTTGATTCATGTCTAACTAGGATTTAGTCTAAATAATATAAGAATAGATTTTCTAATCCTAGTTAAATTAGGTCTTGCACTGTTATAAATATAGGTGTTGCTCGCTATTTCACAAGGACTATAAAATATATTCCTATATTATTTAGACTAAAAATATTATTTAGGCATGAATTAAATAGATATCAAATACTAAATAAATTTGATTTCCTACTCCAATTTTGAATTATCGTTCCAACATTCTCTAGCTAAGTTGCTCGAACTCGGGTGCGGGTGTCCGATACGGGTGCGGATCTAGAGGTCGGATCCTTCATGATCTAATATCTAAGACTCGGGGATATGGATCCATGTATGGATACGGGTGTGGGGATTTGCCTAAAAATAATTAAAATATTTAAAAATAGAGTGATAAAACCTAAATTATGAGAGATTATGTGGAGAACTTGAAGAGAATCCTGGAAGGAGATTAAAGGAAAACGCGTGACATAGAAATGTCTATATAAAAGGCATTTCATTTTCTTCAATATCACCTTAGCTTTTGTATAGATTACAGAAATCATTAAAACCGTTCAAACTTTCCCTATCAATTTTGGTCAAAGTACCCGAAACCGGTTGACCAAATCGGACACAGATCCCACACCCATGTCGTGTCGACACGGGTGCGGCACCAAAAGTGAAGAGTCCGAGCAACTTAGTTCTCTAGTAATTCAAAGTTGTATACTCCTACCATTTTTGTTGTCATTATTGTTGTATTGGAACACTTCTCTCCAATCTTCAATTGTTGAAGCATGTCTCTTCAACCCTCAATTGTTGTAGCACTTCTCTTCAACTTTCAATTGTTAAAGCACTACTCGTCAATCTTCAATTGTTGAAGCACTTCTCTTCAATTTTTAAGGAGTCGTTTGGTGTGAGGTATAAGATAAAATAATCTCAGAATAAAATGTAGGATTATTTTATCTCGTGTTTAGCTGGAGATATTAGGTAATCCTTGGATTATTTAACCTACCATTTTTTCCTTAGTGATGGGATAAATTATCCCATATACATGATGAAATAACTTATTTGCGGGGTAACTTGTTCCCAGTCAATGTTGTATTAGAGTACTTCTCTTCAATCTTCAACTGTTGAATCACTTCTTTTCAACCTTCAATTGTTGCAGCATTTCTCTCCAACTTTTAGTTATTCTTTTACTTGGTTGTGTTGGAGTATTTCTCTCCAACTTTCAATAATTGATGTGCTTCTTTTTTTTTTTTGATTTGCACCGGGTATCCGAGTCTCTTAGAGCCCCAACTAATCCCGGGGGTGCACAAGCCCTCGGTTATCAAATTTAAATTGTTAAAGCATCTCTTCAAGCTTCCAGTTATTTTTTTCTCGGTTGCACAGGAGTACTTCCCTCCAATTTCCAATAGTTGATGCACTTTTCATCAACATTCAATTGTTGAAACACTTTTTTTAATTTGCAATATTTTTGTGAGTCCTTCCTCCCAACATAATTATTGTTCATGCATATATCAACCTAACATTTTGTAAACATAATCATTGGCACAGACGAGCGACATACATCGTCCAGAGTCGCCCACTAGCAACAGAAGCTCTTTGATTTTCTATCACGATCATAGAAGCTCTGACCCCAATTTGAAGGAAAATATTTTATTTATAACTCAAATAATTCTCCACTAGCAGTTCTCATCAATAGTCAATTGAAGACTTCTTTTCAACCTTCAATTGTTGGAGCACTTCCCTCCAACTCTCACTGATGCACTTTGACACCAACATCCACATTTGTTGATTCACTTGTAATCAACTTTCAAATTTTTTGTCCATCTTTCTCTAACTTTAAAGAAAAATTTATGTAGTACTTGTGCACGTTTGCACTTCTTTAAACCTAGTTAAATTAGGTCTTTTACTATTATAAATAGGAGTGTTGCTAGTTATTTTCAATAGAGAAAAATTGAAGAATATAGTGGAGATATTTTCCTTCAAATTGATATTAAAGCTTCTACGATCTTGGTAGAGAATTAAAAAGCTTCCACTACTGGCGAGCGACTCTGTGCATTATGTGTTGCCCATCTAGCCAATGATTATGTTAACAAACGTAGGGCCAATGATGTATGTATGAAAAAAATCATGTTGGAAAGAAGAACTGAGAAAACATTGCAGATTTAAAGAAGTGCAAGCAAACATGACAAATACTGAATTTCTTCTCTAAAATTAGATAGAGATGGACACACAAAATAATATTGAAAGTGGATTACAGGTAAATCAACAAAATTGATTGTTGGTGACAAAGTGCATCAACGAGAGTTGGAGAGATGTGCTCCAACAATACAAGGTTGAAAAAATGTGGTTCAACAAATGAATGTTGATGAGAAGTGCATCAACTATTGGCAGTTAGAAAAAAGTGCTCAAACACAACCAACAAAAAAAAATAACCGAAAATTGGAGAGAAGTGCTCCAACAATTGAACGTTGGTGAGAAGTGCAGCAACTATTCAAAGTTAGAGAAAAGTGATCCAATACAACCAATAAAAAAGATAACCAAAAGTTGGAGAGAAGTGCTCTAATAATTGAAGGTTAGAGAGAAGTGCTTCAACAATTGAAAGTTCGAGAGAAGTGCTACAACAATTGAAGATTGAAGAGAAGTGTTTCAACAAGTGAAGGTTGGATGAGAAATTGAGAATTGCATCAACAATTGAAAGTTAGAGAGAAGTGTGCCACAATTGAAGGTTGCAGAGAAGTGCTTCAACAATTGAAGGTTCGAGAGAAGTACTCCAACAATTGAAGGTTGATGAGAATTGCATCAACAATTGAAAGTTGGACACAAGTGCGCCAATAATTGAGGGTTGAAGGAATGTTTTTAACAATTGAACATTGGAGAGAAGTGCTCTAATACAACAAGAAGAAGAAAAAAGGGCAGGATTATACAACTTTGAACTATGGAGAATGTTGGAATTATAATTCAATGATAGAATACAAAACCAAATTTGTTTAGGATTTGGTATTTATTTAATTCATGTCTAATAGGATTCCTAGTCCGAATAATATGGAAATAAGTTTTTTAGTCCTAGTTAAATTAGGTTTTTCACTGTTATAAATAGGGGTGCTGCTAGCTATTTTCAATAGAGAGAAATTGCAAAATATAGTGGAAACTTTGAGTTTATGAATAAAATATTTTCCTTCACCCCCTAATAAGGAATCACTGATTATATATGTCTGGCCATTTTAAGTCGGTATAGTGATAACAAAGTTTCACATAAATGTTCATCGATACATTTTTGTTTTGCTTCTCATATAATATTTGGCTTTCCACAAATTTACTGGTCTATTATGATTTAACTTCAGATATCCATTAGTAAAAGAAAGAAGAAAAAGAGATCCAAGACACTGCTTTTAATTTTAAGGGAGCACATCTGTAGTCTACAAGGGTTATAGGGACACCACAGAGGATATGAAAATAGACTGCATTCAGTCCTTGAATCAAAACCGTTTTAAAGTATTTATATCTGTAAATACATGCTATAATGCATCTTACATGTTGGAAGCTTTTCTGCTCTAACAAGTGAACACCATGAGACCACGTAAAGGGTTGGTACTTGCTAAACTATGTCATGCAAGCTCTAGCTGGCAATGGATATTTTAAACCCCTTTACCCCTCTATAATAGTTTGCTCTAAAATGTGAATAACTTGTGCTATGAGCTAATATCTTCTTTCACAAAATATGATTTTATTTCCATCAGAATCTAATATGTCATAAATCAGATACTTTCATGCAGGAACACTAAGAAACACCACAACATCGAAACCTTGGAGGCATGCTAAGCGTAGGGGTCATGTGAAAATCCTTGATCATGATTCATGACTCAGTGAGTTTCCTACACCACCTCAAGTTTGAAATCATCCTATTGACACCACCATTACATAACAAGACTACCAAAAGTATTATAATACCTTCTCTGAAACAAAAGGAAGTATGTGCATGACCTGACATCAATAGAATGCATTCCAATAATAACAGAGAAATGCCATTCAATAAACAACATATAATTCAGCACACTGGGCATAAAAACGCATCAAGAAATAAAATGAAAGAATGTCTATGCATTTCCCTTCCAACTTACCAACCATCATCAAGATGAAATGCCAGTTGATATTGACAAGATGGATTTATGTCTATGGAGTGTATTTCCTTAGAAACTATATTTGACTGAGCCTGCAAAATGACATCTTGAATAAGATAGTAATAGAAAATGTATGTAAATTGCAAGAAAAACCACAGATAATGCGAAGACAGAAGAGAAGATGAGAGGAACTCGGCTTGGTTATTCCCTCAAGCTATTGTGATTTAAATAACTATGTTTAAAGGTGTTAAAAAGGAAAGGAAATCAATACCTAATTACAATAAAAGTAAATTAAGCTATCTACTATATTTACATATATTCTAGAATATTCATAACGTTTCAAACACTCCCTTCAAGCTGGCGCAAATAAATTTTATGTACCAAGCTTGCTACATATATAACTAATCTTGGGACTAGCTAGGGACTTGGTGAATATGTTGTAAGCTGATCATTTGACCGCACGAACCTTGTGACTGTCTCTTGAGAACACCTTCGATCTGAAAAAATTACAATCAATCTCTATGTGTTTATTTCTCTCATGAAACACTGAATTCGACGCAATATAAAGTGCAACTTCAATGTTGCACACAAGTTTAATTCTTTAATCTCTCCAAATTTCAACTCCTTCAAGAGTTGCTTGATCCGTCGCTACTACCATAGCTTGATGTTTTGCTTTATGCAATAATTAGCAACTCACATGTTTTTTCTTGCTTTTCCAATGCACCAACTTTTCCCCAACTAGAACATCATATTTGAAAGTGGATCATCCATCAGAAATGACCCTACCAGGCTGCATCTGAATATCTAACAATTTTCTCATGTCCTTGGTCTTTGTAAAGTAGTTCTTTCCCTGGAGCAGATTTTATGTATCAAAGAATGAGAATAATTGCATTCCAATGATTGTCACAAAGAGAATTCCAAGAACTGACTTATAATACTAACTAGGAAGCCAATATTAAGCCGAGTCACAATGAGATTTCAACTTTCCTACCAGCCTCCAATATCTTATAGGATGGATCGTTGATGGGCTCCCCTGACCTATAGGAGCTTCACAGTTGGATTCATTGGAGTATCAATAGGCCTACAATCTGTCGTTCCTATTTTTTGAACAATATCAAGTACATATTTCCTCCATGAAATTGCAATTCCTGGTTTGGATTGAGCAACCCCAATGCCCAAAAATACTTTAATCGACCAAGATCCTTAGTCTGAAAGTGTTGAAAAAAGTGATGTTTCAATTTGGTAATTTCCTCGCCATCGTTAGTGATGACTATGTCATCAATGTAAAACACCAAGTACATGCACAAACCCGGAGCAAAGTGACGATAAAACACAAATGATCGCTTTACTTCGTACTGTATCATGTCAAATACCTTAATAGCCATGCGAAACTTCTCGAACCATGCTCGATGAGACTGCTTCAGGCTATAAAGTGCTCGTCATAGTCTGCATATCATGTTACTAGACTCCCACTAAGCAACAAAACCAGATGGTTGCTCCATATATACCTCATTTTCGAGATCCCCATAAAGAAAGGCAGTTTTAATATCCATTGGTAGAGATGCCAATGGCGAAAACAGTCATAGATAAAAAGAAACAGATTGAAACAATCTTAGCCACAAGAGAAAAGGTATCACCAAGTCAAAATAAAAAAACTGTGTATAACCCTTGGTGACTAGTTGAGCCTTAAGGCGATCAACTTGTCCATCGCGGCCAACCTTCACTATATATACCCAACGACAACCTACTTTAGACTTACTTGAAAGTAGAGGAATGAGCTTCCAAATACCATTAGAGTGTAAGGTAGACATTTCATCAACCATAGCTTGTTGCTAGTCTGGACGAAAAAGAACTTTACTCGTAGTCTTAGGTATAGAAACAAATAGTAATGGTGATGTAAAGGCAGAATAGGCTGATGAAAAACGATGGCAGCTCAAACAAATATAGATAGACTGAGGGTTATAAGTAGAACGAATACCATTTTGAGTCGACATAGGAGAAATCTATGTAGAAGTCTGCAACACAAAAGGACTCTGATGGCAGGCATGAATTGTCTAGCCTAGATGAGGAGCGCAGACAACGATGAATAAGTCAACAGCGGTGGACGTGGAGGTAAGGAAGATGGAGTTGTAAAAGGTTAAGTTGAACGATAAACTATAGTGGGATCCCTAAGATATGAAACTAGTAGAACCTCAGAAATGCCTAAATGTTCAACAGAAGAGGATGTAAAGTAGGATTCACCTTCAAAGAGAGTAACATCAGCAAATATAAGGTATCATTGGAGATCAGGTGAAAAACATTGATATCCCTTAGTACCCTCAAATAACCAAGAAAGACACATTTAAGAGCACAAGGAGCCAATTTGTCTTTTCCTGGAGTGAGAACATGAACAAAGCATGTACTCCCAAAGACACGTGGTGGGAGAGAACAACGTCGACTAAGGAAACAAAATAGAGTGTGGAACTTGATTTTGAATAGCATAGGAAGGCATAAAATTGATCAGATAACAAGATGTGAGTACTGTATCCCCCAAAGCACAATGGAACATTTGCTTATAGGAGTAAAGTGCACATGGTCTCAACAATATGCCTATTTTTGCTTTGTGAGACCCTATTTTGTTGTGCAGTGTAAGGACAAGATGTTTGATGAAGAATTCCATGAAAAGACATAAATTGTTAAATTGAGATAATAAATATTTACGTGCATTATCACTACTTAAAGTATGATAGAAACAACAACATGATTTTATATTTCCGCACAAAAAGTTTGAAATATGAAAAATAATTCAGAATGATCTTTCATTAAGAAAATCCAAGTACACCTTGAGTAATGAGTGGACACATCTTGATTATCCCCTCAAGCTAATGGGTTTAAATAACTATGTTTACAAGTCCTAAAAAGGAAAGGAAATCAATTCAATTCAATACCTAATTACAATAAGAGTAAATTAAGCTACCTACTATATTTATATATATTCTAGAATATTTACAAGGATTCTAACAAATAAGAATATCGGGAAAATAGATAATTACGATTATCTGTAATTAGACATGCAAAATAATAGCTTCAACAGATTACTTGGAATGCTAGTAAGTATACCAAGCAGAATTATAAACTACAATATATTGTGGAATGGAGAGACTAGATGATGTCACTATAGCTATTACTGTAGAATAAGATAATGGCTACCTAAAACATACCTTCAAAGAAGCAATTCTCTCTAGCTCAGATGCCAATTTAATTGCTATCATAGGAGAATAACTTACCTGAAAAACAAAAGCTCTCTATAAGAAGCTATTAAGAATTTTCCCAAAGTCATCGAGAATCAAAGATCACTTACTTTCTCATTTTCTACTTATTGATGGTGTAAATACAATTCACATGATATCAACTACCAAAGGTCCTATATTTCCCTTTAGATCGACTAAAGTTATAAGAATCTTTTTATCTTAAAAAAAGTGAAAGAAGAGATTTCATTTTATTTGCTCAAAACCTCAAATACAAAAGACATAAGAACTCACAGTAGAAGAGAAAACAGAAGCAGTTTAAATTTACTATTCCACCATTAAATCTGACATGGACAACAACGCAACAAACTATTTTCCTATATGAGGTCTCATGATTGGAGATAGCATAAAGAAACACACATAATATTAGTACCACTCTGTTATTCTGGAATGGAAGCCTAGCATAAAGAAACACACATAATATAAGTACCACTCTGTTATTCTGGAAAGCTGCAGACGATCTTCCACCACGAATATCCCACATGTAAATAGTTCCCTGCTTGCTAGCTCCAAAAATAACCTACTATTTGACAAGAGAAACCAATGATGATGCTATAGTCTTTGGGATGAAGAAAAGAAGATTAGTTTTCGAAAGCTATGAATTTGCAAATGGAAGTTATTGATAGCAAATGGAACGAAACCATCTTAATCATAACCTGATCATCTGCATTCAATTTGATACTGTTAAGAGGACTACTAGAATTGGTTGCTAGCTCAAGACATGGAAGATCACTGACTCTTCTATCCCATATATTTATAACACCAGAGACATCCGAAGCAAGTAACCTGTTGAAACAACCATATCACTATTCATTAGGGGCTAGAACAAAATAAGAAAGTTATGGAACTACAAACCTAAAACTCTATTTTATAATTGTAATTAATATCATAAAAGATAAGATAAAAATCACATGTTACAAAAATATAATTTAAGATTGCACCTTCTAAAAAAATTTTATTTAAACAACATACCCAGTGGAAAAATTTTTTATTTAAAATAAACACAAAAATGATTGTTTAGAAAATATAGCCTAACAAGAAATGCGACAATTAATATTGGATGGAGGGATAATAGGTTTTCTCTCTCGGCACACGTTAGGGGCCTCTAACCTATGCACCTCCCTGATGGCACGGGGACGACCGAAGAAAACAACCAACAAATTGTTGGCAACGGATGGAAGATGTCAGCGGAAGGAGCACCCTATGACACAGGATCCTGGTATGGGCAAGTTGAAACAAACCATGAAGAATCAGGATAAATTTGATGACAAGGAGTTCAACGGCCAATTTTACCGAGTAGCAGCACAATCTGGAAACGCCACCATCTCTAACTGTGAACACGGTGCAAGTACAAAACAGACAGATGAACCCTACTGCCAGTGAATTTCACGGGATCGACCAATGGAACAGTACCAATGGAGCCAGCTTAGGTCTCTTCACCCCCAAAGGTTGACCCAAAACCTAATGAGACTGAAACTATGGGGATACTACACGAGTTGCTAATGAAAGGACTTGGGCTGGTTTGGTAGTGGGCAACAAACTTTCTTCAAAAAGTATGAATCTCTCATACGTTCCACCAGAGATCGAAGAAGCTGAAAATCATAGTTCATCTACTGAAGGAGGATCTTGAAGCTGGAAAAAAGCAATGGGACAAAGATCTCATACTATGTGTGGTAGGTAATACACAAACATTTGGATCAGCAGAAAGGTTAATTGCTATGCAATGGAACTTTGTTTCGATAAGGTACTGTACAACATGATGGCTATTTTGTGATTCATTTTAGTAGTACCGAAGAGAGGGATAAGGTCGTTTTCTCTGAACATTACACACTGAATAATAGACCCATGATCATAAAGGCCTAGACAGGTGGATTCAACTTCAATGAGGAGGTCTTAAAGACCATTCCTATGTAGATGAAGCTTCCTAATCTTCCCCTAAACGGCTGGAGCAAGGAGGCACTTAGCAGGACCTGGAGTGGCTAGAGGAGGCCACTTTGTGCGGATGATAGTACAACTAAGGCTGAGAGGATCTATTGTGCTCGAATACTAGTTGAGATGGACATAACTAGAACTCTGCCCAGCTCTGTTAAGGTATGTGATCCTACTGAAAAGGTAGTGGATCAAACTGTGCATTATGATTGGAGGCCACTGTACTGTCCAATATTCTGCCAAATAGGCCACTCTTTCCCTGCAATGAGGATGAAACAAGATGCTGCACAGGCTGCAGACCAATAGGGAAAAAAGTAAGGGGTCCAACAGAAACAGGAATGAAAGGTGAATAAGGTTTCAGATCCTAACACAGATGATACTATTGATGCCCAGGTAGGACTTAAGAGTCGGTTGCCCACTGATGGCACTTAAAGTAGTATAGTAACTGCTAATACATCTATCTATCTTAACTGAAGTACTTGAAGGAGAATGGCAAACAGTGAAAGGAAAATCAACTGCTAAATCAAGTGTTGTTCCACTGTGGCAGGGAATGGGGAGCCCGAATGCTTCATTGTCCTCGGTGATACTCGTCCTTCTTCCCAAGCCAGACAGGAGGTAAGGTGGAGTGATGATGTCAGGGGTATCAATAAAGTGTAAGCATAGTGGTTCACTAGCTTTTGCAAGTCACATAAGGTAGTTCTTATTGACATTATAGAGAACAGAGTTAAAGAGTCTAAGGCTCTAAAAATTATAAAGAAACTAGTAGGTAACTGGTGTAGGGTGGCTAATTACCAAGAGACTCCTAGAGAGAGAATTTGGGTATTGTGAACCAGGCTGTGGTTGATTTCAGAATGACAGAGATGCATACACAGTTTATACATGTACAGTTGACTTTACTCAACAATCAAGCTAGTTTTAGCTTGAGCATTGTATATGATCTTCACACTGTTCAAGATAGAAGAGCTCCTCATGAGGATCTAAAGGGACTTATCAATGGCTTAACAAAACCAGGATTGATCAAGGGAGATTTCAATACTATTATGTCTGCTGATGATAGAATTAATGGCTCCACTGTAAAAGATAAGGGAGGTTAAAGACGTTAAAGAGTTTGTCCATGATACTGGTCTAGTGGAATTGAAGACAGTTGGCACCGAATATGTGAAGACAAGAGAGCAACTAGTTGATTTGTTCACAAAGGGTGTTGAATGGAACTTGAGTTAATTATCTTCATAACAATCTATTCTTGATCAATATCTACTTTCCAGTTTGAGAGGGAGTGCAATAGAATGCATCTAGACACCCTATAATGAATGTAGACATCCTTTAGTCTAATGTATAAAGCCTAGCTAATTTCTTTCCTCAATTAGAGTTCAATGTATATGTACATGTACCTCTCACATTAAGGAATAGACGTTTTGGAAATTACTCCATTACCTTATTCAGTAACAGTATTTAACTGTAGTATTACAACAAGATCTTGTCAACATTGGGCTAACAACTGACTTTTCGACATGAAATGCCATCACGAATTTAAGATCTGAAGTGCTAATTCAGTAACATATTAACTAGAGTTATTAATTGCTAAAAGAAGGTTGTTTTGCTGACCTTGAGTCATCATGGGAACAAAATGCTACATCAGAGAAACCTTTATGAGCATTATATCCATGAACAGAGATAGTATGCCTTTTCCGTAACACCTGTACAAATAATAACGAAGGTAAAAGAACGACAATTTGCCTCAAATCATTTTGAGTTCAGCAGTTTATTTGCACTTTTTGGGCTTTGTAGATGATAAAATTTAGATAACTACGACAGCTGAAGCAACTCTACATTTTCTCTTGAAGAACAAAATGTAATTGTTTGAAACTCTAGTGAGACAGAAGATGGTACTTACTTCAACTGGTTCTGAAGATACATAACCAATATCAAATACACATACTTCTGAACTTCTCATAGATGTGCAAGCAACCTGATTTTGAGAAAATAAGACATGTTAAATCCAAAAGTCCAACTAAACGTCGCATATTCCAGATAGAACAAGATCTTAAACTGATCAACTTGAGAGAAGAAAAAACAGACCTTAAAGGGAAAGTTTCCTATCAGGTGCACATTTTATGTGGTGCAAAGTTCGACAAAACTGATCAGTTTTTTTTTTTTTTTGATGAAGCAAGATGTTGTATTAGAAAGGCATCAAGGAGATGCAAATTAATTAGACATTAACATGGTTAACTCCTGAGAACAAAAACACCTATTTGATCAGGGAGTTGGCCACAAGCAGAAGAACAGTCGCTAAGCCATATTGAGGAAGCTAATGAAATCTAAGAGGGGTAATATATCATTAACAGGGGATAAATTGCTCCAATGGAAGAGGTTAATAAGGCAAAAGGATTTCAAACTGCTAATTGGAGTTGAGATACCATCAAAACATCTGAGATTCCTTTCCTTCCAAATACACCAAAAAATACATGATGGAATCATCTGCCAGGTCTTCTTGATGGGGCTATCAACTTCTCTAAGACTCCAACTTTCCACTACTTTGTTGACACTCTGAGAGTGAATATAGTTGATACCAGCGATTGAAATGAACATATTCCAAAGAGCTGCTGCCAGTGGACAGTGCAGAAACAAATGATTCACTGATTCCAGGCTATTGCGGCACATGAAGCATCTGTTTACTAGCTGAAGTTTCCTCCTATTTAGGTTGTCCAGGGTTAATATAGCATTCCTTAGGGTAGTCCAGGTGAAACACTTGATTTTAGGGGTAGTCTAGTCTTCCAAATCAGTTTCCATGGCCACTGGTCAATCATGTTATTTGAAGAGCACAACTGCACTGTGTATATTCCTTTTTCAGAGCTGCACCATTTTAAGCTATCAGGCAAGTGAGGGGATATTGAGGCTCCTTCTAGCGTTCTGAAAAAATTAGAGAGATCATTAAGCTCCCAGTCCGGAAAATTCCTCCTAAAGCGAGGGACCCATATTCCATCTTCTCTATTTTGAGCCACTGAAGAGTCTATATCAGAGGCTATCCTGTAAATAACAGGGTGCGAGACATTGAGAGATTGATTGTTCAGACACCTATCTTTCCAAAATTTAACTGAGTTACCATTTCCAATCCTGAAGGACACCTCTCGGAAGAACTCCTCCCTTAGCTTATTAATGTACTTCAAAGGTCCAACTCCACAAGGGTCATTATTCTGCTTGGTACCCCATCTGTCTTGCCTGCCATATTTGACATTCATCACCTCTTTTCAGATACTTCTTGGTTCTTGAGCATATCTTCACCACCATTTCATTAATAGACTCTTGTTATGCTTCTTTAAATCTCTGATTCCCAGACCTCCATGCTGCTTTGGCATAATTACATTTTCCCACTTCACAAGATGGAACTTATGGCCCTCATAGCTCCCCTTCCATAAGAAAGATCTTCTGATTTTGTACCTTGGATGGTGTTGGGAGCATTGACATATGTCAAGTACACTATTGATGAGAGTCAACTTGCCTCCCATAGAGAGATATTGCATCTTCCAAGTTGCTAATCTTCTCTCCATTTTCTCAATAACTTCATTCCAAACTCCTGCATCTTTGAACTTTGCTCCCAAAGGGAGACCTAGGTATTTTGTTGGAAATGAGCCAATAATACCAGCCAGTTCTTTCAAATCAGGGACATCATTTACTTGGTAGATCTTACTCTTCAGCATATTAATATGTAGCCCAGATATTGCTTCAAAAAGGAGTAATGTCAGGTTGAGATACAGCACCTGAGACTTGTCGGTCACACAAAAAGTAAGAGTATCATCTGTGTAGAGCAGCTGAGTCACAGAGATAGAATTGCCTTCATTGTTGCCCACCCTGAATCCTTCAATACATTGCATTTTGCTTTGCCTTACCTAACATCTTGCTAAGACCTTCCATGACAAGGATAAATAAGAATGGAGAGAGAGGGTCCCCCTGTCTAATCCCTTTTTGAGGGGAGAAGAAACCAACTGGGGATCTATTCGCTAGAATTGAATAATGGCACGACCCTATGCAAATCAAATTTAAGAAAGTAGTCACCGAAAAGATGGCATAGTACTATATAAATTAAAAATGAAAAAGTAATCACCGAAAAGATGGCATGGTGCTACACAAATTAGATATGATAAAGTAGTCATCAAAAAGACGACACGATGCTACACAAACACTGATGGATACGGGATTGACATAAAATAGCCCTAGAAAGTCATTAGAAATTGACTCACGGTGACCTCTTTGACTAAGTTTTCTTCCCCTGAATATGGAGTGCATTGATATATCATTGCCCTACTTTTGTTAACATAACCAATAGCCAAATGGACGACATATATGGGTCGTAGCCGCCCGTCGGCAACGAAAGCTTTTCTTTAATTTTACTTACCAAGATCGTAGATCATAGAAGTCTGACACCATGTGAGAAATATAGGAGAAAAATATGATTGAATTGTGTATCTACATTATTACATTGAGACCCCATTTATAGACACTACATTAGACTTTTTTTTCAACTAGGACACTCTTTTCCAAGTAGGATTATATATACTATTCTTATTCATGTTCCTATTATATTATTCTTCTTCCTATTCCTATTCTAACAATTTGAATTTTGTTAGCAAAGAGACCAGAGATCTTCATTGTGTTTTTTTTTTTTAGAATTGGTAAGTTCTGGAGAGATGGGGGAGAAGTTGAGTAGTTTGGGGGCTTGGAGTAGTAGCCGAGATGTGAACAATATGTGGAACACTACTACCGGTTGCATTAGAAAAGTAGCTACCGAGGTATTAGGGGTATCGAGAGGGACCTTTGGCGGACGTCAAGGTGATTGGTGGTGAAAAGGAGAAGTTCAAGGGAAAGTGAAAGCTAAGAAGGTTACCTATACAAAGTGGTCGGAGTGTATGGATGAGGATGAAAAATGAAGACTTGAGGATATCTCTAAGACGACGAAGACAGAAGCGAAGACGGCGGTCACTAGTGTTAAGACAACAGCGTTTGAATGTTTGTATGTAGAGTTAGGAGAAAAAGGCGAGGACAAGAGGTTGTATAGGCTCGCGAAAGAAAGAGAGAGAGAAAAGCTCGCGACTTGGACCAAGTGAAATGCATCAAGGATGAGGATGGTGAGGTGTTGGTGGATGAGACTTCCATTAAGCAAAGCTGGCAAGCTTACTTTCACAAACTCTTAAATGAAAAAGGGGACAGAGATATTGAGTTGGGTGATTTGGCGCACTCTGATAGTCATCGAGATTTTGGTTACTGCAGAAATTTCAAAGCTGAGGAGGTTAGACGTGCTATTAGTAGGATGAACAGAGAAAGCGATTGGACACGATGAGATTCTGATAGATTTTTGGAAGAGCACAATCTAGGATGGTTTGGAGTGGTTGACCAGGCTGTTTAATGCTATTTTGAAGACTGCTAAGATGTCCGATGAATGGAGGAGTACAATGGTTCCATTGTACAAGAACAAGGGTGATATTCAAAATTGTAACAATTACAAGGGCATCAAGTTGCTAAGCTACACTATGAAGGTTTGGGAGAGAGTGGTGGAGGTGAGGATGAGAAAAAGAGCGTCTATTTCAGAGAATCAGTTCGGATTTATGCCCGGACGATCGACTACTGAAGCAATTCATCTTGTTCGGAGACTAGTGGAGAAATATAGGGAAAGAAAGACGGACCTTCTTCATATGGTATTCATTGATCTTGAGAAGGCTTGTGACAAGAGTTTCAAGGGATGTCCTATGGAGGTGTCTAGAGGCGAAAGATGTTCCAATAGTTTATATTAGGGTGATAAAGGACAAGTATGACGGCGCCAAAACTCGGGTAAGGATGGTGGAAGGAGACTGTGAGTATTTCCCTGTTGAGATGGGACTTCATCAAGGATCTGTACTAATCCTTTTTCTTTTTGCCTTAGTGATAGATGAGCTGACACGATCTATTCAGGAGAAGGTTCCATGGTGTATGCTATTTGTGGATGATATAGTACTGATTGATGAGACTCAAGATAAAATTAATGATAATTGGAGGTTTGGAGACATACTTTAGAATCCAAAGGGCTCAAATTGAGCAGGACCAAAACAAAATACTTAGAGTGCAAATTTAGGGTTGCGAGGGATGATGCGGACATTGAAATGAAGCTTGCCACTCAATCTATTCCCAAGAGAGAAAGTTTTAAATATCTTGGGTCCATCATCCAGGGTAGTGGTGATATTGATGATGATGTCACACATCGTATTGGGGCAGCATGGATGAAGTGTAGGCTTGCTACTAGAGTATTGTATGATAAGAAGATACCACATAAACTTAAAGGTAAGTTTTACAGGATGGTGGTTAGATCGTCGTTGCTTTATGGGGTGGAGTATTGGCCAGTCAAAAACTCACATATCCAGAAGGTGTAGGTTGCGAAGATGAGAATGTTGAGATGGAAGTGTGGATATACCAGGGGTAAAAAGATTAGGAATGAGACCATTCGGGAGAAGTTAGGGGTGCTCCCTATGGCAGACAAGATGATGGAAGCGAAACTGCGATGGTTTGGGCGTGTGCAGAGAAGGAGTGTCGACGTTCCAGTTAGGAGGTACGAGAGGTTGGATTTAGGGATTACGTGGAGGGGTAGAGATAGACCGAAAAAGTATTGGGGGGAGGTGATTAGACAGGATATGGCGCAACTTCATTTCACCAAGGACACGACCTGAGATAGAAAGGAGTGGAGGTCGCATATTAGGATAGAAGGTTAATAGGCTAGTAGGGTTAGGATGATACCTGACCTTTTGATATAGTAGGTTAGTAGGATTAGTCGTGTCTTTATATCTTGTGTTGTTATTGTCCGTCTGTCTTATATTTGTTATTTTTATTGTTCTTATATATCACCATTTGCTTTCCACTTTATATCTAGCATCTTCTGTTTTGGAGCTTAATATTTTTGAGACGAGGGTCTTCCGAAAACAGTCTCTCTATCTCTATGAGGTAGTGGTAAGGTCTGCGTACATTTTACCCTCCCCAGACCCCACTTGTGGGATTCTATTAGGTATGTTGTTGTTGAGAATTGGTAAGTTACCAAAGATCTTAATTGTTATATTTTGTTCTTGCCCAATTATTGAGTGTTTTATGATCTTAAGACAAATCAGGTTATTGGTAAAGGACATGTATTTGACAATCTCTATATCCTTGACGAATGGGAGCCTCGATTTATTGCTTGTTCTAGTGTTGTCTCTCCATTTGAAGCACATTGTTGATTGGGACATCGTTCTTTACCTTTGTTAAAGAAGTTATGTCCTCAATTTCAGAATATTTCTTCATTGGAATGTGAGTCGTGTCGATTTGCAAAACATCATCGCACCCCATTAAGTCCAAGGGTTAATAAGCGAGTTAAGTCGGCTTTTGAGAGTTCATTTTGATGTTTAGGGATCGTATTCTGTTGTTTCCAAAACTAGGCATAAGAATGTTGTCACTTTTATGAATGATTTCTCCCAGGTGACTTGGATTTATTTTATGAACAATTACTCGAAAGTGTTTACTCACTTTTGTGCCTTTTCTACAAAAGTCAAAACTCAATTCAAGCTTTGAAACGTATTCTAGGGAGTGACAATGCTAAAGAATATATGTCAAAATTATTTCAGTCATATATGAGAGACAACATGGTATCCTCCATCAATTTTCATGTGTTGATACACCCTCTAAAATGAAGTGGCTGAGAGGAAAAATAGATATCTGCTTGAGAACTTTTATTTCAAATGAAGGTTTCTGAACAGTTTTGGGCAGATACAGTGTCTACTGCTTGTTTTCTTATTAATCGCATGTCATCTATTGTGTTTGTTGGTAATATGCCTTACAGTGGTATTTTAAAAACAAGTCACTATTTTCGGTGGAACCACAGGTGTTTGGAAGCAGATATTGTGTTCGAGATATTTGACCATTTGTTACCGAGTTGGCTCCCAAGGCATTAAAGTGTGTTTTTTTGAGCTATTCTCGCCTTCAAAAGGGATATCGAAGTTATTCTACCAAACTTGGAAAATATTTGGTGTCAACTGATGTTGTATTTTCAAAGACTACATCATTCTTCTATGCACCTCCAATTTCTTCAAGTCAAGGGGAGGATGATCCGTGGTTAGTTTATCAAGTCACCCATGTTTTGATAGAAGACCAATCAACTATTGTACTGTCAACTCCTGCTTCATATGTGATAGCAATACCGCCAATTGTTCAAGTTTACTCAAGGAAGCGAGAGTCCAATGATACATGTCATACACCAATCCCTTTGTCATCAAATTCGTCTACTCCTTCGAAAGATCTTGACCTCCCTATTGCTCTTCACAAAGGTACACGTAGTTCCAAATCCACATATTACATTGTTAACTTTGTGTCCTATGGACACTTATCCTCTACATCTAGATCTTTGATTGCTTCTCTAGACTCCATTTCTATACCCAAAACAATAAAGGAGGCTTTGAATCATCCTACATGGTCTGATGCAATGATTGATGAAATACATGCCTTAGAGGAAAATCACACGTGGAATTTGGTGAATTTACCCAAGGGAAAGAAATCAGTGGGATGTAAGTTGGTCTTCACAATTAAAGTTAATTCAGATGGGTCTGTAGCAAGACTTAAGGCCAGACTTGTGGCTAAAGGGTATGCTCAGATGTATGGAGTGGATCATTCAATCACATTCTCCCTGGTTGTCAAACTCACTTATGTTCGCTTATCCATTTCTCCAGATGTTTCTGAGAATTGACCTTTACATCAGTGGGATATTAAGAATGCATTCTTTCATGGTGATCTTCAAGAAGAAGTGTACAAAGAGCAACCACCCGGTTTTGTTGCTCGGGGGAGTATGGGAAAGTTTGTCATTTGAAGAAGTCATTGTATGGCTTGAAACAGAATCCTCGTGCTTGGTTTGGCAAGTTCAATGAGGTAGTACAAGGTTTTGCATGACAATGAGCAAATGTGATCACTCAGTCTTCTACCGGCAATCAACAGTTGGCATTACCCTCCTTATTGTATATGTTGATGACATTGCCATCACGCGAAGTGATTTGGTAGGCATCTCTTCTCTCAAGTCTTTCTTGCATACTAGGTTTCATACAAAAGACTGGGTCAGTTGAAATACTTTCTGGGCATAGAAGTAAACAAAAGCAAGAAGGGAATTCTTCTATTTCAAAAAATGTATATCTTTACTTGCTTCCAGATACTGGAAAGTTGGCAATTAAACCTTGTAGTACTCCAATAGTTCCAAATGTGAATCTCATAAAAGACGATGGTGATCCTTTTGTTGATCCAGAGAAATATAAAAGGTTCGTTGGAGTTAAACTACCTTACTGTGACTCATTCAGATACTGCATTTGCGATAAGTGTTGTTAGCTAGTTCATGTCCGCACCTATGGTCAAACATTGGGAAGATCTCCTAGACTTGGCATATTATGTAGAAATCACGGTCATCCTCACGTAGAGTATTTTGTAGATGTCGGTTGGGCTGGATCAAAAATCAATAGAAGATCTACTCTAGGCTATTGTGTCTTTGTTGGAGGGGACCTAGTGTCATGGAGGAGTAAAAAGCAAGATGTTGTATCTCGATCTATTGTAGAACCCAAGTATAGAGCTATGTCAAACTCTACGTGTGAGATTATGAGGTTATATCATCTTTTAACTGAAATTGGATTGAAGCCTACACCATCAAAACTCTGGTGTGATAATCAAGTTGCCCATCATATTGCCTCAAATCCGATGTACCATGAAATAACTAAACATATTAAGGTTGATTGTCATTTTATTCGTGAGAAGATTCATGAAACACTAGATTTGATGCGATATGAAGGACCGCTTGGTTATCACACACAAGTTCCATCTGATCAATTTCGCCAAATTTTGGCTCTCTCAGCAACTATTTGATCCAAAGTAGCTCACAAGTTGCTACAACCATTGCTCGATATTCTACTTCTGCACTAGATTGAGCAACCACACTTTGTTTCTTACTCTTACATGAAACCAAATTACCTCCTACTAAAACATAATATTTGGATGTAGAACCTCTATCGAAGGGTGATCCTGCCCAATCAATATTTGTATACCCCATGATATGCTCATGGCCTTGATCCTCAAAGAGTAGTCCTTTATCGGGAGCTAACTTTATACCGCAAAATATGAACAACTGCATCCCAATGACTAGCACAAGGGGAAGTCATAAATTGACTTACAACATTCACAGCAAAAGAGATGTCAAGTTTAGTCACTATGAGATAATTCAACTTTCCAACCAGCCATCTATACCTTTCAAGATTACTGAGTGGCTCCCCCTGTCCCGGAAGAAGTTTAACATTTGGATCCATAGAAGTGCCAAATAGGTCTACATCCCATCATTCATGTCTCCTCAAGAATGTCTAAGGCATACTTGCGTTGAGAAATAACAATACCTGATCTAGACTGAGCAACCTCAATACCTAAAAAATACTTCAGCCTGCCGAGGTCTTTAGTCTAGAAATTCTTAAAGAGATGTTGCTTCAAATTAGTGATACCATTTTGATCATTGCCGGTGGTAACAATATCATCAACATAAACAACCAAATAAATACATCGATTAGGAGCAGAATGTCAATAGAACACTGAGTGATCAGCTTCACTACGAGTCATGCCAAACTCCAAAGTACTGTGCTAAACTTTCCAAACTAGGCTCGTGAAGACTGTTTTAGACCATATAGCGACTTACGCAATTGACATGCAATGCTACTAGACTCCCCCTAAGCAACAAAACCAAGTGGTTGCTCCATATAGACTTCTTCTACAAGATCACCATGAAGAAAAACATTCTTAATATCCAATTAATGAAGAGGCCAATGACAAACGGCAGCCATAGATAGAAAAACATGGACAAATGCTAATTTGGCCACAGGAGCAGAAGTATCGCTATAATCGAGCCCAAATATCTGAGTGTGCCCCTTGGCAACAACGCAAGCCTTAAGCAGATCAACCTAACTGTCTGGACCAACTTTGACTGCATAAACCCAACAACAATCAACAATAGATTTACCTACAGGAAGGGAGACAAGCTCCCAAGTACCACTCATATGTAAAGAAGGCATCTCATCAATCATAGCCTGCCTTCATCCAGAATGAGAAAGTGTTTCACCTGTGGTCTTAGGAATGGAAATAGAAGCCAAAGATAGCACAAACCCATAATGGGGTGATGAGAGGCGATGATAACTCAAGAAAATATAATGTGGGTTTGCATTTAGAGTGGATCGTATACCTTTTTGAAGTGCAATTGGTTAGCTAGGAGGAGGCAAGTCCAGAGTAGGAGCAGGATCTGGCGCATGACATGAATCATCTGGGACTAGTGTTGGAACGGATGACAATGATAAGGAGTGGTATAGATGTAAATGCAGTTGTAGGTTCCTCAAAAGTTGGTATACAGCGGTATGGATATGATATCAGAGACATCAGGAGGATCAAAAGATATAGTAAGGTTGAGATTCAAAGAATGTGACACCGGCGGACATAAGGTATCGATGGAGATCGGGTTAATAGCAACGATACCATTTTTGAACTCAAGAGTAACCACGAAAAACACATTTGAGAATACGAGGGGCTAATTTATCTTTTCCTTGGGCAAAGTTATGAACAAACCATGTGCTCCCAAAGGCACGAGGAGGGATAGAGTAGAGATGGGACTCAGGAAATAGTATGAAATGTGGAACCTGATTTTGGATAGAAGATGAGAGCATTCTATTAATAAAATAACAAGATGCAAGGGGTACATCGCCCCAAAAACGCAACGGGACATGGGATTCAATGATTAGAGTGTGAGCAGACTCAATGAGATGCCTATTCTTCCGCTCTGCTACACCATTCTACTGAGGGGTGTACAGACAAGTTGTCTGGTGAATAATTCCTTGGTGAGTCCATGGAAAATTGCAAGGGATATTATGTTTGATACCAATTGAATTTGATAACAATGCCTGTAATGAAAGAATAGATTTTCATCGGCTGCAAACAAACTGGAAGTGGTTTTTCGCTAGTGTGTTAAGGTTGCAAGAACCTTGTTGGATGAATCTAACAATAATAGCTTCAACTATTAGCAAGTTTTTGGTGTTTTTACAGATCCGTATGAAATACCTATTAACCACATCATGGTCGTTCAACTTACATCCAACAAAGTAAGAGTTCATGTAACATAGACTTAAGAAAAGGGTACACTATGAAGTTTAGCTTTATTTTAAGAAAGGTCTAAGGAATTATAATATGGAGTTTTCCTATTTAGCTTTTGGGTTGTCTGTCTTTTATGTTTTGCTAAGACTTAGTATGTTCTTAGCTTCCTACAAAAAATCTTGCTAACTGATCCGCTGCTACTCGAGCTTATGTTATTTTTTCATTTTCTAATTAATGCACTAGTCCATCAACAACTTCACCAAATTTGCTTATACTCTCGCCAACTTACATGGAAACTTCAGATCATGATATTTAAGTTATCATAATATATAAAGACTAACTTTTTTCATTGCATAAGATCTTGTTGTGGGAAAGTGTTCAAACCTCATCTTGATTGGAAACATTCCATCGAACAACATCAAGTTGTTGACCGGTAGAAATGTGCAGCAATTGCTTTGTTTCATCTTCTTTTGGACCTATATGAAGTTTTCAAATTCCAAAACATTGTATAAGAAGTAGCTCAACAATAAACTACATCAAAAAGCAAAGCATGTAAGACTTGTCTAGTTTGGTCTTTCAATAGTCCAAGATCATATCATGGAAGGCAGGTTGCCTAGGGAAAAAGTTTAGTCCTGTTTCATTCCAACTCTAGATAGTTGGGGCTGAGTTAAGTTTCAAAAGATCTTCCCATAGTTGGAATACCGGAGTCAAGAAAGTATTAGCAGGAATATCTACTCCATGGTAACATGCTTATGTAAATAAGCGATTTTATATTGAAGGCGAATAAGTGGTTTTAGTTATTAGAGAATGAGTATAGTTTCAAGAATTTGAAACCAATTGAAGTGTATTATCTCATGGATAATTGCAAGGGATATTATGTTTCTTCCTATTAATATAATCAGAATGATCATACAACAAATTCTCGGGAACAAAAACTTAGCAAGAATTACACATGATGACAAAACTTATACCCCTTACCATTACAATAGAGACTCTCGTAGTCATGCACAGTTAAGCAACCTGATTTAGTCACTGATGCTAGATATATACCCTGCAAAAAATATAGACGCAGTAAAATATGAAGAATTGAGGAACAGACCGAGAAACTTAAACTAAGAGAAGGGACCAGGGGAAGAGTAGACAAAGCCATTGAAATTTTGATTTGATAGATTGGAAAACAGTCAGGTGAATTATATTTAGACTCATAAATATTTTGAGCATCTATGATTCACTACTTGAGTTGCTCCTTTTTGCCATCATAACATCTCCTAGTCCTCTAAATCCAGTTTGTCCATGCTATGCATAACAGAATAGTCCAGCATCCTAAAACCTAACAGACTTCTGGAATTTCCAGGAATAGCACATTGCACACCAAAAATTTCCAAAAGCAAGGTCCAAATCTGCCAGGTGTAATTACGATTCAGAAAAAGAAGATTAACAGATTCACAAGAGTGTTACATAGATAGCATCTGCTACAAAGTTTAAAGCCTCTGTTCCTCAAATTCTCCTGTGACAAACATGCATCGTGTACCACCACCCAATCAAAACAAGCCTTTTTAGTCAGTGCAAAGGTCTTCCAAATCAACCTCCAAGGCCACATAGATCCCAATTCAGTGTCTTGCTTAGTGATTTCTCTATAATAAGAGTTGACAGAAAGCCCTTTCTAACAAGGGTTCCGCGCAATACATCTCCCCTCCCCTGATTTATCTTCATTGCATGCATCTTTTGCAAAAATAGGTCCACTTTATGCATTTCGAGATAGAAATTCCCCCTGAACTGGAAATTTCAGCCATCTTCATCAAAGACATCAGTCATTAGCACAATTGTGTTATTCACTGTACAGTAAAGGCAAGGAAATTGCTCTTTTAGCAGTTCAGTACCTGTTGGTTTTTTAACAAAGAAAATAACTGAAAAAGACTTTGAGAGAAAAAATACTAAGTGTTATCAAAGGGAATTATTTTATTAATAATTCACAGACATACATTTATAGCTATAAATTCTAACTAGAAAATAGAAAAATATGCAAACTAATCTTATGAATAAAATTCAAATAAAAAACAGAAAGAAACTAATTCCTAAATTCAAGCCACACAGGACTCTAATAAAATAATTTTAAAATCCTAAAACTTAGCTACTTATAAATTGAATTTCTGTAAAAGAAATCTTTTCCAGAAAATGTAGCTAGTTGTTTTATTTCTATAATATCCTGAGACATATCTTTAACGGTACCATCCCGATTGCCCTTCCACAGCCTAAATCTCTTACCATTATCAACTATGATGCTGATATTCTTGATGAATTCTCCTCAGCTACTCCGTAAGGTATATTCAAAGCCTTAGGAGCCCAAAACCCTCTTCTTCCATATTTAATCTACACCACAGATTTCCAAGGGGCTACTTTTCCATCGTTGAGTCTCCATATCCATTTGCAAAGCAAACTTTGGTTATGAACTTTTAAACTCCTAACTCTTAAGCCCCCTTCTTCCTTGTGTCAATTATTGTATTCCACCTAACCAAATGAAACTTCTTGTTCTAAGCACTGTCCTCCCACAAAAATACCTCTTTATCTTGTCAATCTTCTTCTCTATACTGGCAGGCAATAGCAGCAAGGAAATCAGGATGCTGGAATTCCATCTAACACACTATTAACCAGAATAAGCCTTCCTCCAAATGAATGGTATTGTTGCTTCCCGGGAGTAAAGCATCCCCCAGTATAGTAGGCATCTTCATGGGAAAAGGCATCCAAAGTGTTGCTCAAGGAGCAAAAGAATAAAATTGGATAAAAATTCTGACTGTGATTATTAGGTTCCTATTGCTTATTATTAAAATGGGGAAGGAATACAGTTAAGAAAAAACTGTTTGAAAACATTAAACAGAATTCAGTATTTAGAAGAATAAAAAGGTAAAGAATAAACGTATAGTCTTAAAAGAGCAAACAGATGGTGTGTTGGCTTTGCGGTAAGGATAATGGACCTTCAAGGGCATGCACAAACATAGTTGAGTGAGCGATTTATGTAGAGACCTGACGGTCCAAGTAGCTTTTCTCATACTCAGCAATCGAAGTAGAGTTCGGCATGTTCTAGAGACAGTTATAGATGAAAATCCAAAGATCCATTTTTGGTATTCCTAACATTCCTTATATTCAATAACTAACATAAAACTACTCATCTCTCTAACATTTAGCAGGAATACACAAATTATGTGTATTCACAAGGTATGAAGAAGTGCATTATGAAAGCGTACTTTACTTCTATTTAGCCAACATAACTGAAGAACTTCCAGATAACTTTATGTTTTATAGTAGCTTCAGATTTCTAATCAAGATTGGCATCTAATATAGTCCACAATAAAGAAGCAATGAACAAACTGTTCTTTCAACCATCAGATAATGCAGTTACAGGTCAATATGCAATTACTCATGGGAGCTGGAAAAATATAGCAGCCAAAATTTTCCGAAAAGAGGAAGAACACAACAATTTGATAAAGAAAGAAATGTGACCAACAAAAAAAGATAAAATAGCAATGCTTCAGATCAATTTCTAGAGATTAGTAATCCAGCAGTTACCTTTATATCAAATTCCAAAGCTGAGATACCCTCTCTGAAAACAGAAGGACATGAAATCAAGAGAGGAGCAACCGACAAGACAAAACTGGGACACCAGTAAAAATTTAGTTGCTTCCAATCAACAACCAAATAAATGGAAACAAATTAAAAGACCACAGTACCTGCCTAATGGATTTTGACTATAGTTAGAATCACCAGCTACACCAAGAAACCAGTTCACCTGGAACCTCACATAAGAATAAATGAGGAAGAACAAACTAAAGATATATAACCAAAGAAGAATAAAACCGTCACGTCTAAATTACTACTGTGATGCAAAGTTTCCCATCAAAATCAAGGAAAATGGTGTAAAGCTCAAACTTCCCTAATCCAAACTAACGAAATTTAGTCGCTACAAGAAAAAATGATCCTATATTTTTCAAAAAATGAACGTGTGTTTATCAAGAATCTAGCAACACAATTGGAAAGAGAAAGGCATAGATTAGCAGTACATGTGTTTGACAAGGCGCTCCATCGATGTGATAAGTATGAGGTAACACCATAACCTTCAAATATAAAGAAAAAAACAACCAAAAAGAAAGTTACAACACAGTTGAGCAACAAAGTAAAAATTGAAAAAGAAAATCTATATATAAATGCATAAGTTACCTCTGAATAAGATTGCATTAGTAATCCAGAAGCATCATGCTGGTACTTTTGATCAAATTTTCCGTTCAATTCCAGTAGACTTCTCTTCCATTGAGACCTAAAATCAAGTAAATTATACCTTTTTTTCTATCTTAAATTTGACCAATGTAAATAATAAGAAAAAAGGTTACCTCTTACTGGGTTTAGGGTTTATGGGAGAGGGAACCATATATTTGTCCATACCGTGTATCGGTAATTTTGTTCAGTTTGGAAGAGTAGGCAATTGTTTCAATTAAACTGATGATTTTCCCACCAAGGAAATTTGTTTTGTGTCCTCATTTCCTCCACGGCTGTGAAGTGGGTTCATGAATAATGTTCGAGTCTATTTTGGTTAAAATCAACTAAAAAGTTTCAAAATGCTCTTTAACTATATGAATAGTTAAATTAAATAAAAGTGTTTGATTTATTTGTTCAAAAATATCTCTTTAGCTAATAGTTTAGTCCAAAAAAAACTAAGCTTAAGCCATTTTAATGACATTCTTAAAAGGATGAAAATTAGTTTGATTTCTAAAATGCTACTGATGTGAAGATGGAATGGAGGAATCAGTAGAACACCTATTTCTAATCTCTTCCATAACCCAAAAGCTATGGAAGTTTTTTGCTTCTTGTGCAGGTATCAGAGTTCAAGGGAAACAACTTAGCCAATTCGTACTCACATGGTGGAATATGGACTCATCTACAAAAGCAAACCACATTGTCTGGTGTCCCAGCTATGATAATATGGGAGCTATGGAAGAGAAGAATGTTAGAAGGGCATGGGGGGAAATAATTTCCTCTTAATTATTTTATTTATTAAAAAAGAGCACAAAATTATATGATACCGAGAGGTATCAATCTACCGACGGAGTATCACAAAAATATATTTTCTACTAATTTAGAGTTAATAAATAAATTTGTGACTTTAATAATTTTCTCTTAATCGTTCTGTTTCTTTAAAAAAAAGGGGGGGATAATTACATAAATAATACATTATATATCAAATATTACCCTTTTTTAGGGTATTTTTTTATTACGACCTATAACATATTTTATCAATAAATTACTCTATCATTTTCTTTCTCTTCTTCTCTTTCTTTCTCTTTCTCTTTCTCTTTCTCTTTCTCTTTTTTCTCTTTTCTTTTCTTTGCTGTCACGTCCTCTTTTTTTTTTTAATTTGCTTTTCTCTTTTTCTCCCTCCTCATTCAACTCATCATTTTTAATATTATACATTGTTATAAATTATATTATTATTATTTTAATAATATAATACATTTTTTAATAATATAAAATTAATTAAATAATTTTGAAATATTTAAAATTCACGCATAATACTTATAATATGCATTATTTACTGAATTTAAAACGTATTATAATTATTTATTTTTATTTTCTCTTATTAACGATGTTAAAATAATTATTATGTTAAAAATATATTACTTATATTCTCCACGTGTGTTAAAAAATATCTATGATACAAATGAAGTATCGAATTCAAAACGTATTACAATTGTAGTCTTTATTTATTTTTTTTATTAATGGTGTCAAAAAATATTATATCTGAATTTCAAATATTTAAACATCATTTAAATTAGTTTATATGTTAATATATTAAAATTATGTCAGTGCATTGTATATGTATTTACATAAAATAATTTTTCTAATTTAAATAATGGTAAGAACATCATTTGCGTAATATTCAATCTATAATTAAATTTAAAATTGAAATAATTAAATAATATTTTTAAAAGAAAGAATGAGAGAAAAAGAAATGGAAGGAGAAAGAGACTCTCTTCTCCTTCTCCTTCTCATTCTCTTTGTTATTTTTTGTAACAAAAGTATAATTAATTTTGGTAATAATTAAAATTATGTTAAAACTCATAATTTAGGTTAAATAATATATTATTTATGTAAATGACCCAAAAAAAATACAAAACTATATGATACCGATAGAGTATCAATATATCGATGGAATATCATTGATAATTAAGCTCCAGTCCTACAAGATACTGATATGGTATCAATATACCGACGGAGTATCGTAATGAATATATTTTCTACTAATTTAGAGTTTAATAATTTTTTTAACTGTATCTTAAAAAAACCATAATCCTATATAATACCAATATAGTATCAATATATCGCGGTATCACAGAGGATTGAACTCATTCTATATGATACTGGTATGGTATATATACACCGCCAACGTATCACAAAGGATTATTTCACAGTATTCATGCTGGTGTCAGCATGATGTCATGGGCGAAATAAAAAGGAAAAAGTGAGATAAGAAGGTAAATAGATTGGGTTATGGGTCCATTAAGGGTAAATAGTTTAGGTTGAGTCCAGTAAATAATTTCACATTATGTCTATTTTGTATAGTTTTCCCCAAAAAAAATTAATAAATATATTAGTATTAATTTTCTTTAAAACACATTTTATTCTTAACAAAAATATTACTTTTAAAAAATATTAATTTTGATTATTTTCTATTAAAATCACTTTAACTACTAATTAAGTAGGAAATAAATATTTTTTTCTTTTTAATCTCTTGTTACTAATTAGAATGAGTAAATGTATCTTAACAAAAATATTACTTTTAAAAAAATTTAATTTTGATTATTTTCTATTAAAATCACTTTAACTACTAATTAAGTAGG
>JBCEWC010001351.1:0-41976 GCA_038996855.1 Solanum aculeatissimum
TTTTAGATATAGCTAAAACAAGTTTCCGGTAACTTCCGAAGCACATTTTTAGGAACTTTTTGGGTCGTTTCAATCATGATCCTGAATCTTACAATTAGTACAATATTTTGGGACATGATCATAATTAATAGTTATCGATTATATACAATCTCTTATGTTTTTTTTCCTCAGTCCCACGCTAATTCTTTTAGGGAAATTTTTTAGTAGATCAACTTTCACTTTAATCCTTGCACAACTTGGCCTGGTCTGATTTTTAATTGTCATATTCACTTGTAACGATTCACCAACCGTCGTCGCTAACGAAAATATAGCCTCTTTAACAAAAAAATTAGGGGGCAGTGACAGGAATGAAATCCACACAATAGCTATTGTAGTTTCCTCCTCTGGATTGAATAAAGGATCCCACTTCAACGTCCTAATTGTATATGTCCAATTCTTGTGTGTGATATAGAAGACCGGCTTGGACAACAGTTTGACATAATCTTCAACACAAGAGGTCCTTATCAACATATGTCTATTACTCAGCACCTCAATATTACATTTTCCCTTTAACTCACATTGTTTAGGTATAAGCCGCCTTAGATCTTGAATGTCATGCCATCCGTAAGAAACTTATCAATGACTGCATATTGTAGATTCTCATTTACAATCATCTGCTCCACTTCTTTATCTTCCTAAACTATCCTAGGTTCTCCATGCAAATATGTCACTGCTTTCATAGGTATATGTTTAATATTAGGTTGTGGTGATTTTAAAACATAATCATAATTCGGCTTGGTAGTGATATTGGATGGTTGTAGATGGTAATCAACCCTGTGGGGGGTTGACAGGTTGATGAGGTGGCATGGCCACCGGTGCCAAGGGTGATCGATGATAATTTGGTAGAAAAAATCAATAGGCAGATCTCAGATTTTTCATGAATTAGTTTAGATTAGTTTTCTTTTCTTTCACTTCGGTGTCTGATTGTCCTACAAATTTCCTCAAATCTATAGTTATCGTCACTCTTACATAAATTTATTATTACTCTGTTTGTCGCATATTAACTTATTTTTTGGGTCTTTTTCCATTGTTCAACATAGTTGAATTTCATTTATTGAAATTTTATATTTTATAGGGGATAAATTACACTACTTGCAAAACTACATTTATGAATTCACAAATGGTAATTGTGGAAAACATGATTTAATTTCTTACATATTTTTCTTAATATTTGTGCATTGACTTACAAATTAATATGGGTAAAGGAGGTACTAAACTGGAGCATCTTTATCCGATTAATGGAATGGACTAATAATCCCCCTGTCTCATTTTAGTTGTTATGTATACTAGAAATATTAGTTGTTATGTATACTAGAAATATTTTTTTCCAAAATAATTGTCAATTTTAGATAATTAAGAGAGAATTAATTATTATTTTTTTAACTTTGCCCTTAACATTAATTATTCTAGAATTAAAAGGCACATATATATAGATAAAAATTAATTATTTTATAAGAGATATTAGTCGAACAAGACATCTAATTAATTTTTCTCAAGGATTATGTCAATAGGACGGAGGGAGTAGTAATTATCCAAATGCTAAGAGGGTGTAGTGTTGAAGTAATACGAAGGAAGTTGGACTATTGAAACAGGGGAAATATAACACACATTTCATGCCCGTCTGTCTTCCGACACTGCATGTAAGTTTTAGAGCACATGATGTTTGTATTGGGTAGGCTATAGAGTCTATTTACTTGTTCTATTTAACCTGTGCTAGCTAAAGGACCTATGTCGGAAGGGCAGTTGAACTCATACTTGCCATTCAAAGGAATCAGAACTAAACTCCTAACCTTTGAAATTGAGCTTCTTTCTTTTACTTGGTTTGCCCAATTCAAAACCTTATCCCTCAAACCTCATGTGGAAAGAGAGATTCCTTACCTAGAGGAAATGGGCATCAAGCCTATAAGTCAAGTACGCAAGAAGAGTTTATACAGTCTTCCTAGCTTTAGGATCAATCAGAGGGAATGGGGCACGAGTTCATGACACCACCCCTTGAAATGTGATCCTGCTGAAGACAACATACTCTGGAAAGAAGTGTATGTTGCAAGAATCATCGCCATAACTGACGATCTCAAGACATTCCCAATTAACCAACGCAAAAGCAAGAAAGAACAGATAAGAGACATGCCCATACACAATATTTGTACCACTTGAAAATATCATCCCTTGTTTAATACATCAGCTCTAACAGGTAAGTTTGCAACTTTACATAATCTCTACTTATATAGCATCTCCTATAGTCACCCACCTCCTATATCCACAGTTCCACCAACTATACCCACTCTCCCTATCCTTTACACTTCGCTATGCCAAAATTACAAAATCTAAGCCCCCTCCCATCCAAAACAATTGATGGTCACGTTATGTTTCGCCGCCTAAAGCGCAAGGTATGCAAGGAGGGTTTGTTGACTGGTCTGGTGGTGTGATGATCTCCAGGCAGTGGTCATGAAAAACATGCCCACAGGGAAGAACAGCAACAGGTGGCGGTATAGCAGGCCTAGTAAAAGGACCTTCAGGATTGAACCCCACATTCCTCTTGCATAACATGCACTTCTCTCCAAGTGGTTGAGCTGGTTCCTCCAATTCTGTTGAAAAATTCCAACACTAGATTATTACAATGCTGTTTCAATGATAAATCATTAAATCTTCATACAGAAATACCAACAAAATATAGATAGATGTATTCACACTCGAAGTTCTTAGATTCCCCCTCTGGTAATCTGGTTCCAGCACTGATTTCTTGGTGTCAACTTTGGGTTTTTGTGTACATACAATTTTTAAAACATTGGGAGCAAGTATCAAGACAGCCAAAAAATTTCAAATACTGAAATTTCTAATTTTGGGTTCCCTTTCTTCTTTCTTAGTTCATCCTTTTCTTCCTTCTTTTCTCCTTCATCTTCCCTGCACTCACTTCATTTTCTCCCTCTCTCTTCTTTTGTGTTCTCATCTTTCTCTTCTTCTTGTTTTTGTATTTCTCGTGAAGATTTGTAACACTAGAGGGCATTATGCAGTTCGTCCCAAACAACCAAGAATTATTTTAGTTAAAACATCAGGATGTTGTTTAGATATCCCGAGAACTGTTTTAAGAGAAACGGGAAATATTTAAACATCCATTAGCTGTTTGAAGGCTGAGGATGGGGCAGAGGGTAGCAGGAGGGGGATAAGAGTAGGATGATTTGTGTAAATAGGAAAATACTGGGGGTTTTAAAAATATGTATCATTAAACACTAATTGAGGTCTTTGGCCCTTAATAAAAGACTAAAGTCTCTTGCAACTTTTTGGCTCTGGTCACATCTATGGTGTTCCCATAAGCAGAAGAGCCAAGGCGAGTCACATATAAAAGTTGTATACTGGGAGGCAAAAACACTGGCATTCACGATGAACTCATGGAAATGCCAACAAACAATCAAGTTGTACGCATGTAGATCAAAGACTAACAAACTGCATTAATAAAAATACAGAAAACAGTAGCATGTAAAGATAGCTTGAGATACCTAGCAACTTTGCACGGGGAGAAGGAAGAGAAGGAGAAGATGCAAGAACTGAAGCATTCACGATCGGCCTCTGATGTGCCATCAACAGCTGTTGATTACCATGTTGAGTCAATGTTTTCCTTTTCTGACCCATCGAAGCAGTAGGAGGGGCTCTACTTGGTCTTCTTCTTTTAAGGGAAGTGGGACCATGAATATATGAATCCTGAGGGGCCACATCAACCTTTGAAATTGGAACACCTTGACCTTGGTGTAGCAAATGTAATCAGAGAACAATTCAGGAATCAGCACATTTTTGGTTCTAAAATGTGAATGTTACCAAAGATGCAAAAGATAGATATTGTCATTGAAATAGCAACACTGGAGAGTTCCTTTAGATTGGGTTTTGTGGCATACCAGCATGATAGAGGGGTCCACTAATATTATGCTCAGCTGATGAATCACCTTGAGGCGGACCTAGATGACATAAAAACAATCTCTTCAGATGTTATGTAGAGGTAAGATTACTTCAAATACATAGAAAAGCAAACTGGAACATTTATCACATATATGAATAAAGTTAGTAGATACCCATTGCAAACGGGGGTTGAAGGTCAATTGGGTGCCTTTTAGGTCCATGATCTTGAGACAGATACAAGTTACCTACAAATGATCGTCAAAGAAAAGAACAAATAAATGGAAGCTTAAAATATATTTCTCACTTCTTTTTTCATTTTTAAAGGTAAACTATTTTTCTGACTCTTTTTTTCATCCTATAAACTCATTTTGAAAAATAATATGACACCCTCTTTATTGAAAATACATATGCATGCCAAAATAGTTCCGACATGATTTACCCTCTCTAGTTTGCTGGACGCCATCCGTCCCAGGAAGAACACCCTCGGGAGTTGCTTGGGAAATAGCTCCATCATTTAGCTGAACACCTAGCCTCTTGGGAAATTGATTGACATTGGCAGGATGGATGCCACTCCATCCCGCAATTTGAGCTCCCACTCCTTCAGGATATAGGTTATTCCCCCAAGGATGCAGAACATTAACAAAAGATTGCTCACCTGAAGAAATTTGATTGTAGCACAGTTAGGCACCACAGTAAGTCAACAACCAGCAGCTGAAGTAGACTAAGAGGCAATTTTGTAGAACCCATGAGGACAAGTGTAAAAGTATATAAGAGAAAAACTCAAAATAGCAATGCATGTAGCCGTGACATGAAAAAGGAGAATGCCTAATCAAACTGACATATTGATAAGTTCACATCCTCTCACCCTATTCATGGAAAAATTGGCTATAGAGTCATGTTTAGGCAGAACCAAGTTTATGACCTTAAGAGGCCTATAATTTGTCAACACATCAGAGATCAACCAATTTAACAACTCATATACTTAACTCTCCAAAAGGTAGTACTCTGTCAACTAACAAGACAACCGAGAAATAGAGTGCACAACTCTCCCCCCCCCCCCCCCCCCACCATAGAAAAAGCTGATCACCACCTTTTGTTTCAATTTATGTATTTTATTTTACTTTCATTTTAGCTTGTTTAAAAATAAAAAAGTTATATGTAGCAAGTTCCATATTCCAAAAATCCATTTTAGTCATAATGACACTTCCTGATAGGAATGGCGTGACATACTTAAGCTACAAGATTCAAAATGAAGAGGAAAAGACTCCAGAGGATAAATGCCCAGCGGAAATGTAAAATAAGCAGAAAAAGTAAACTCACTTTGCAGCTCAATACTTGTCAACATAAAAACCATCAACAGCTTGACTTGCACCCAATGAAGATCGTATAAGCTTTCATGGCCATACGCAAACCCAAACAAGATAATATTCTCACATTTTAAAAGTTTAACAATTTTATAGAAAGATCAATTGATTCTAGTATAGTAGTAAACACCCTGCACAACCACCCTCCCTGTTCCAAAAATGAGACTAGCTCTTATCGAGATACAATGCAAACACCATGTACATGCTAGTCTCATCCAATACCTCTTTCTTGAAGAGACTTAAAAGCAATCTGGAACTTGTAGATCCTGCCAGTGTAGGCTCCGGAGAAGATTCATGAACTTCATTTTTAGGTAAAGAATTATTTCAATCCAGAAATATTTGACAGCATTAAAAACAGAAGTTGTTTTAAGATGGTTATGGTAAACAAGGAAGTAGACAACATCATTTCATGGAGCAAACAACCTATGCATAACACAATCCACACACTGATACGACTTGAAATATGCTCTCATTCCTAGAACTCCCACTAGGTGTTTAGTTCTTTACACACTGTTGCCATTTCTCATAGCATTTTATTCACACTGCATTACAAAGATATTTCCTCTTTCTCAATAAGTCTGAAAATGCAACTTAAAAGAATTATAACTTCTGTTGGAAGACGGCTTTACACATTCAAAGAAGCTAATTCTATTGGTCAAGCCAATTTTCTTTGCAAACATTCTTTAACTGAGGTTAACAGACTCTCTTTAGTCATATTTGTTTGAACAAGGGTCTAAACATTTACCAGGACTGTCCTGGAAGCTGCCAACTCAGAACATATATGGCAAGCAAAACAACAAACTGAGCCTGTTAGACACTTTTGGAATTCTTATGCAGTAAGCAGAAACAATCATTTCTCATTTTTGACTAACACTTATTTCACTGGTCATGCACATACAAAAACCCCTAGGATCAAATCAAAATTCATCATTTTTGAGAGAAAAAGTCATTGTCTTCAATAAAGGTCATTTTCTACTGAAGAAAACAGGATCAAGAAATCTAATCATAAGCAAATGTCAGCTAAGCCAGTGGTAAAGTATGAAATGGATAAATTGATAACTGGTAAATTCAGCAAACAGAAATAGAAATTCATACACACCTGAATGGTCTTGCCTCATGCTGCCACCGCCATGACTGAGAAAAGCAGGTCCCATGAAAGATTGATTCCTGGAAATGTTTGTGTGCAGGTTGCTCTGCTGATTAATAGTTGATTGAGCTGCTACCCTAAATGGTTGAGGAGCTGCTGCCATTCTACCAAATCCAAGATTGGGGGGTAACATTGAATTGCTGCTAAATGGCAATGGAGGAGGAGGGAAACCACCCTGGGCGTACATGCGAGGATCACGTTCAGAGATTTTTCGATCAGCTCTGCCAGCAGCACCTAAATTTCTGGTGTTAGATAAGTTTTGTCTTGCATCTGGTGTTACCTGCATAAATGGAGGTACATTGATTCTAGAGTCTGGAGCAAGCACACCCGGATTCCAGGCTGAATTTGGGAAACCGACACTATCACACTGCAAATTCGTAATACCACCAGGAGCACCATGAATTGAACTTGGGAAATTTCTTCTCATTTGTTGGATGCGAGAATTGTTACTTTGTGGTAAAACAGCTTCCTCTGGTCTGCTGCTGACCTCTTTGCTGCTAAATCTAAGCTTTGATCTATCCTCTATGTTACTTCCCGTTCCAAGGGTCAGAAAACTACCATCAATGTTCCCTGATGAAGGAAAAGGAACATGATTGGTGTTGGCATCATTATGAATTCCTATTCCGCCAATACTTACAGCATTCTGCATGTTATACCCTACGCCAAAAGGACTTCCACTTGCCTGGAAGCTATTTTGACTAATACCCGCTGCTTCCCCAGCTTTCTCAAAACATCTAGCTCCACCGTGTTGCATAGGCATAAGATTCATACTGGCCCCAGGATTTTGGATTCCCTTGGACAAGACACCTTCATTCACGAGACTATCTGAGGTTGGTGTTTTGTTATTCATATTTATATGGTTTATCTCTGCACTGTTTTCCATCCAATATGGCACTTCTAGTGGACTGGAAAAGCTGGGTGAAATATTTCTCACATTCATAAAAGTCGATTGAAGATGGTGATGATCTAAGGTATCGGAATCCGTCAAATCAATCACCTCAATCTCATTAACACTTCTTGGAAGAGGACGGACCGCAGGCAGAGATACAGAAGGGAAGGATGTGACATTAGCCCCTGAACTGAACCCACCTTGGGTAACACCAATATAATCAGCAGCTCCACTTTGACTGACGCCGAGGGAAAGCTCATCAACCCTTTGGTCTGGCAGGTTTTTTGTTTTGTCACATCCCATGGAAAATCTTGAATCTGATGAATTTTAAAAAAAAATTAAGCTTAACATAAGGATAACATCTACTCATAAACTAAAGGAGATTACAAAGAGAAAGAAAAGCATAATAATTATACTTAAATCCTCCTCCGCTCTCTTCTTTCCTGCACCAACACTTAGGTCCGGCAGGTTCTCTGTTTTGTCACATCCCATTGGAGACCTTGAATCTGATCAATTAAATCAAAAGTTAAGCTCAACATAAAGATATCTACTTCATAAACTAGAGGATATGACAGAGAGAAATAACAGCATAATAAAATTATACTTAAATGCTCCTCCTCCTCCAGTCTCTTCATGACAGGAGCTGATGTTGTAAATTGCACATAGAACAAAACAAAATCTAATCTATTCTAGAGTTTAACAAACTTTTGGGGTGGAGCGAGATCCACCTTGGAAAGGTGACAAGGAACATAGTATTTTAGATAGAAAACAAACATCATGATTCTATGCAATTTAGAACAAACACATTTTCACCAGACTGGCACAGCAATAAAACAAGAACAATAGGCCGAGAATACACATTTCTATATGAAATGGCTGCAAAAAGGGGATACAATTCACAAATTACTCAAGAGAAACTGTAGAATAAAAGCGCCAAGTTCTTTGAGCCATTTTCATTTGTCAAGGCCTATTAAATCTCCCTTCATATAATTCCAAATTGAGTTGTACGCAAAGACGATTTTCTCATATGCCAATCACGGAGTACTACACTTAGTGTGATCTCACTACAGCCTCCTGGCGATAAAAATAACATAAATCAAGAAGAACTAGAATATCATGAAACGCCCAAAAACACACAATCATCTCTATTCCCTACTCTTGTGCGTTTTAAACCCTAAATAAATGCCATTTGGCGGAAAACCTAGAAAATGGAGGAAAACCGATACCCACCATAAATTGCAAGAATCCAAAACGGAAAAGTAGGATAATCCAAACAGTACTACTATGTCTATATCATAAAAAATGATCACAAGTAAGGTATTCCCACCAAATTAATTACACACCCAACCTGAACCAAATTTTTTTCAAAATAAAAAATTTAAACAAAAGTTTTATCAAGAACATACAATTATGCCAATAAGAAATGATTCAAATTAATGGATAAAGTAGACTACGCTTAATCAAATTTTTTCACCAGACCGGCACATTAATAAAACGAGAACATGCTGAAAATTCACAAAAATGAAATTACATCACACATTTCTAAATGAAAGGCTGCAAAAAGGGGACACAATTCACAAAATACTCGAGAAATCGTAAAATAGAGCACCAAATTCTTTGAGCCTATTAAATCTCCCTTTGTATACTTCCAAATTGAGATAAGATGACTTTCTCATGCCAATCACGGAAACTTCAGGTTAACTACTTAAACCAGTAGACTACACTTAGAGGGCGTTTGGTTGGGAAGAACTTATTCCAGGATTAGTTATCCTGGAATTAGCTATTCTGAGATAAGTTATCCCACCATTATGGATAACTTATCCCATCACTGTGGTATAAAATGGTGGGATAAGTTATCCAAACTTGGCAACTAAATACAATACCAAAATTTTATCCCTTCACTAATTTTTTTATCCCATAGCTATTTATTTTTATCCCTCACACCAAACGACCTGTTAATGTGATCCTAATCCAGCCTCTCGAGATAAAAAAGAAAAAGTACAATATCATCAAGGGCCCGAATAAACAAAAGGAAGAAAAAACAAGAAAATCAAATTTCTATCCACTAAGCACAACAGACTATCATCTTTGTTCCCTAAGTGCGTTATAAACCCTAAATGCCATTTGGCGGCGGAAAACCTAGAAAATGGAGGAAAACCGATACCCACCATAAATTCCTCCTAGTGATTATTACAAGAATCCAACAACGAAAAAGTTAAACAATCCAACCAATAATACTGTGTCTATACCATAAAAAATGATCACAAGAAAAGTATTCTCACCACATTAATTACACACCCAACTCGAACCAATTTAATTTTTTTCAAAATCAAAATTTAAACAAAAGACTTATTCAAGAACATACAGTTATGTCAAGAAGAAGAGAATCAAATTATTGGATAAAGATTAATTATACACCCAACTCGAACCAATTCATTTTTTTTCAAAATTAAAATTTAAACAAAAGATTTATTCAAGAACATACAGTAATGTCAACAAGAAGAGATTCAAATTATTGGATAAAAATTAACTACATAGAGCAGTAGACTACACTTATGATTCTAAGCAATTTAGAACAATCACATTTTCACTGGATCAGCACAACAATAAAACAAGAACAAGTTGAAAATACGAAAAAAAAAAAACACAGAAACTGCATAACACATTTCTATATGAAAGGATGAAAAAAGTGGACGTAGTTCATAAAATATTTGAGAGAAATCGCAAAATAAAGAGTGCCAAATTCTTTGAGCCTATTAAATCTCCCTTCATATACTTCCAAACTAAGATATTCGTGAAGACGACTTCCTCATATGCCGATCACGAAAACTAAAGGTTATCTACTTAAAGCAGTAGATTACACTTAATGCGATCCCGCTCCAGCCTCCTGGGGAAAAAAGAAGAAGTAGAGTATCATCAAGGGCCCAAATAAACAAAAAGAAGAAAAAACAAGGAAATCAAATTTCTACCCACTCAGCACAACAGACGATCATCTCTGTCCCCTAATCTTGTGCGTTATAAGCCCTAAATGCCATTTGGCAAAAAACCTAGAAAATGGAGGAAAACCGATACCCACCATAAATTCCTCCTAGTGATTAGTACAAGAATTTAATAACAAAAAAGTTAAACAATCCAAATAGTACTACTATGTTCATACCATAAAAATGATCAGTAAGCACAACAGACAATCGTCTCTGTTCCTAATCTTGTGCATTATAAACCCTAAATGCCATTTGGCAAAAAAACTAGAAAATGGAGGAAAATCGATACCCACCATAAATTCCTCCTAGTGATTATTACAATAATTCAATAACGGAAAAGTTAAAAACAATCGAAACAGTACTGCTATGACTATACCATAAAAATGATCACAAGAAAAGTATTCCCACGACATTAATTACACACACAATCCGAACCTTTTTTTTTTTCAAAATAAAAAATTTAAAACAAAAGATTTATTCAAGAACGTACAACTATATCAACAAGAAAAGATTCAAATTAATGGATAAAGATTAACGACTTAGAGCAGTAGACTACACTTAATGACTAAGCAATTTAGAACAACCACATTTCACCATACCGGCACGACAATAAAACAAAAAGAACAGAACGAGAATACACCAACAACGAAATTGCACACACATTTCTATATGAAAGGCTGCAAAAAGTGGACGCAATTCACAAAATATTGGAGAGAAATCGTAAAATAAAGAGTGCCAAATTCTTTGAGCCTATAAGATCTCCTTTCATATACACCTCCAAATTGAAATATTCACAAAGACGACTTTCTCATATGCCGATCACGAAAACTAAAGGTTGGCGAAAAACCTAGTAAATGGAGTAAAACTGATACCCACGATGAATTCCTCCTAGCAATAATTACACGAATTCAATGACGGAAAAGTTAAACAATCCAAACAGTACTAGTATGTCTATACCATAAAAATGATCACAAGGAAAGTACTCAAACCACATTAATTACACAGGCCCGACCCTCTTTTTTTTTTACAAGATCAAAAATTTAAACAAAAGATTTATTCAAGAACATACCGTTATATCAACAAGAAAAGATTCAAATTAATGGATAAAGATTAACTACTAAGAGCAGTAGACTACACTTAATGATTCTAAGCAATTTAGAACAACTACATTTCACCAGACCAGCACAACAATAAAACAGAAAGAACAGACTGAGAATACACACACAAAAAAAAATAAAAATTGCAGAACACATTTCTATATGAAAGGGCTGCAAAAAGTGGACTTCCAAATTGAGAAACTCACAAAGACGACTTTCTCATTTGCCGATCATGGAAACTAAAGGTTAATTACTTAAAGCAGTAAACTACACTTAATGTGATCCCACTACAGTGAAAAAAAAACGAAGATTACCAAAGGACCAAATAAACAAAAACAAGGAAATTAAATTTCTACCCAGTAAGCACAACACACAATCGTCTCTGTTCCCTATTCTTGTGCGTTATAAGCCCTAAATGCCATTTCCCAGAAAACCTAGAAAATGGAGAAAAATCCTCCTTTGTGATAATCACAAGAATCCAAGAATGAAAAAAGCTGGACCATCCAAACAGTGCTACTTTGTCTAAAACCATAAAAAATGATCAGAAAGAAAAGAATTCCCACCACATTAATTACACATCCAACCCCAAACCACTTTTAATTTTTTTTTTCTCAGAATGAAAAATCAAAAACAAAAGATTTATTCAAGAACATACAGCTATATCAGAAAAAAAAAAAGATTGAATCAAATGTATAAAGATTGAAATCTGTAGAACTCTTGGGCGGGTTTAACAAGAATTCTTACCAGTGAAGAATCGTGTTTGATCGGAAAATTTTTAGAGAGAGAAAGTAAGAGGTTTTAGAGGGAGAGAGAGTGGTGATGGTAGGGTGTTGCTAAGTGTTGTTGCTGTGTGTGTATGTGTTTTTGGCGCTTATAAGAGGGCTGTATAAAAGTTTTTAAAGCGTTCGGTGTGGGCCACCTGTTTCTTTTGCTGTATGACACGTGGACTTGAACTACCCAGATGACGTGGCATTAATGATTCGGTGCGACCGTTTGAGTCTATGTTATGTTGCATCCCACCAATGGCGTCGCTTCACATCTGGGCTTTTCGTCTTTTTAGTTAAACGGTGAGGGTATTTTCGGAATTGGAGAAAATTGGAATATAATATGGCGTACTTACAACGCACTGCGTAACCAGGCTTGAGCCGTTTACAAGTCACAAACGGACAAGTCAGCTGAATTTAATTTAAGGTAAAAATAAGTAAATCGTTTTGACCCATTCTAGCAATTTGACTAGTGTTGCATTAACTTTGTGATTGCAAGTTTAAAAGGGGAAAAAAAGAAGGAAAGTGTGGGGGGAAAGAAGAGAGAAAATCCAAAAGGAGACAAAGCCATTTAATGCAAGTCTTTGGTCATGACCCCACTTTGAGTACCAAAAATTAATTGAAGAACAAGACAACATTACAATGTGTTGTCAGCAGTAAGATGTCACCACCCTCGTGTCTATCTATCCCTACTGCGTCTGTTGTCAAGTCTTGGCTGCAAAGGAAAATGGGGGTTGAGTGTATAGTCAAAACTCAAAAAAAATTGTACTGCTAATAATAGATAACATCTTGTTTTTTTTCAATTTGCAAAAAGTTACATAGTGGGGTCACCTTACCTTTTGTTTACCTCGTAGACAAGGTTTACCATGTAGACTAATAGAAAATAAAAGAGAGAACAGAAGGGAATCTAAATAATTCCTGGATTTGATATTAACTATCAAGTGGGATGGAAATATATCCTCGGGCTACCAGAACTCTTCCCTCTACCAGTAAGAGACATGTTTCTCCATAACACACGCAAAAGGGGTACGAATAATTCGAAGACTACACAAAAATTAGGTCCCAACTCTGAAATTCCACGTAGAGATTGCAATAAGATGACAAAATAAACATGGATATAGTAAAAGCAGCCTTGCCAAAGGAAAAGGAATATTCAGAAAGCATAAAACATGTGTTGAATTTACAAATCCATAATACTCCTATTGAAGTTAATGGACAAAATTTCTTCTGAGATATTGCAAAATTATTCCTCTGTAGAAACTTCATAATCTCCTATTGAGCGTCTTTTCACAAATTGCCAAAGAAATCACTCCTAAAATAATGAACTATACTCTAAAGAAAAATCAGTGAATTTTAGGGAGCATATTTCTATGCAGCTGAATAACAAAGGCTTAATTTCGTCCCAAGACTATAAATGTAGTATCATGAGCCTTCCGTGGCTAATGCTCAGAAGCCAGGCACTACTCTTCTTTTAAATGCTGCTGGCGGTTACAGAAGAAAATGCAGCCCAAGGATGCCACAAGCCCCACGAGGTAACCAGCTATAGCTCCATAAGTTACACAAATAGGCCATTCCTACATGCAAATACCAAATTGTCTGTCATTGAGAATAATCCACTTACTAAAACATTTTCTAACCCCATGCAGAGGGTCTGCAAAGAAGGGAGCATAACCAAAATATGAAAGGATCTTACACTAAACTTCTAAAACCTAAGAAATGAAAATGCATATGAAGAAATTTACAATCAAGCACAAATGAAGAAAGCCTTCATTTTAATTAAACAAGCATACCTCAAACGAGAAGAAAATTCAAATTTCATACCTCTGTAATGGATGCATATGCTCAAGTAACAAAAAGATAATATGAGGGAATACCACCAAAAGGTGAAACACCATGACTGTAAAATAGATGAATTTGGGTGGGATATCTTGGGAACTCATTGAATCAGGATATAACAAGAGCTGTTCTACTTTAATTATCACCTTAGTGTGGAACATGGAGATCTCGTTAACAAAGCAGACTTAAGTGATGCCCATACTCGAGCAAAGAATATTTCAGACAGCAATGCAATCTGATCTTACCTCGATAAAAAGGAGCCACATAGCGCCAACTTTTTTTCCCTCCTGTTGATCACTTTATCTTTTGCATTCATACTGGTATAGCAGGATATAATAATTCATTGAGGTAAATGAACTATTAGCTTAGTCTCTTAGAAAAGAAATCATGTAGAAGATTCCCAACACCTCTCATTCAAAGATATGGTTAACTTCAAAGTGTCAAGAGCAACACAAACATGTTTACAGGAAATGTGTGTTTCCATAAGGGCGAGCAATACTAATCTGCACACTGATGAGGTGGAAACCATCTACAAGGAAGGGGGAAAAGATGACACAAGAACAGGACAAACAACTTCATAGAGCATTCATGCTATCAAGCCTACCAGAAGGATAAATGAGCTTCAAAGTTTAGTTGATCTCCGTTAATATCCACTCCCCGGAAAACCCTATATCTTTCTAACCACAATCACCACCGCAGAATATTAGAAATGGGTAACAGATGTTTTGCCTTCTAGGGAACTGGGTATCCAACTTTTATATGTACAAGGTTCATTGAGGCAAGCAAGGTTAGTTGAGGTGGCACTACTTTTCTTAAAATCAACGGGAAAGGCCTAAAATGCCCTTGAACTATGAGTTTGGTACAATACTACCTTTCGTTAACCTTTCAGGTAAAAAATGCCTCTGGCGTCAACCTTTTGGCCCTCAACTACCGTTACTTTTAATGGCCCTCTCTGAAAATACAATAACAGAATTCATTAATTACATGGCACAATACTAATGGCTCGTTTAAAAATGAACTAATTAATTAAATTCCTAGCCCACAACCCGAATCCACCTAGTATAACCCATTCTTGCCCCACCTAAAAGCCCCATTAAAAGGGAAAAAGAAGACGAACCTTTCTTTCTCAAAAAAAAAAAGAAGACGAACCTTTAACTGACACTTTTTAATAAGAACACATTGAATGGCCATAAAAGCTCTTATTCATTCAACTTTTATCACATAATTTTTACTTGGGTGTACTGATTAAGTAATCAATTACTCAATTACAAATAGAGAAACTTTTTCTGGTTCAGAATTCAAAAGTTATAATCTGGTTTACTAACCCCATCCCCAGTGGTCCATTTATCTTTCCCAGAATTCCTACTTTCTTCTTCTCGCCTTCTTCAACAAAAGTTGAGTGATTGAAACTACTATTAACCAATTGGGTTCCTCTAAGAGCATCAGTTAATGGCAAATGCACTTTTGGTGCTTAGTCGTTCAATTCCCAAATGAATTCATCAGAAATAGCTTTGAAGTTGTACTGATCCACTTTGGTGATTTTGATTTTCTTCATTCACGCAATGTTGATAGAGAAATTGGTGAAATCCTTGTTCACTTTGCTCCAGATCTTCCCTGAACATTGTACCCAAATTTGTTGTCGCTGTATTTTTTCCATAGAGAATCGACTACTTTGAGATCAGATTCAAGAATGAATTTAACCTCAAAGAAGAAAGCGGTATGAGTTATTAGGTGCATTCGGGTTGTGGGTTTGAAATTTAATTAATTAGTTCATTTCAAAACTAGCCAATAGTGTTGTGCCACATAATTAATGAATTCCGTAATTGTATTTTCAGAAGGGCCGTTAAAAATAAGGGCAGTTTAGAGCCAAAAGGTTGACGTCAGGACATTTATGGCTTGAAGGTTAACGAAGGGTATTATTGAACCAAACTCATAGTTCAAGGGCATTTTAGGCCCTGTTCCATAAAATTAATCCAGATAAGAATTTGTTAAAAGGGAACATAATATAAACAAGGTCATGCAGAGCAACTTTTATATGTCTTTCTATTGCAACACTAAAGATCGTCTCGTAGAGACTATCGAAGCTGTAGCAAATGCAATTAATACACCTGAAATTCAAATAATCTGCTACATGAAATGGACTACAATCTCTATATTGTGAACCTCAAGTCCTTGAAAATCAGGTAACATACCTGCCATGGGCTTTCCCAATCAAGTGGCATTGGCCAAGCACCAAACCACGCTCCAATAACAGCTCCATGAGCAGGTAGACAGATCATAGAGTCTCTGGACTCATTTGCCCTGCAAGCACAAACATACTAAATAATCTCTAGGATAACTCTTATACATAAATCAAATGCCCATGGATGAGAAAACAGAAATTACTTTGTTCTAGCAAATATTCGATGCCACTCAGTCCAGGATGAGCCAAAAACACAAGCAGCTGGTACAAACTGCCAAACCAACATTTAATAAATTTATGTATCCCAAAAAAAGAATTTTTTTTAAAAGGCAGCTAAACCAACATAGGAGGAAAAATGAGCAAGGACAAAATACCAATGCTACATCACATTAACATGTGACCTAAGTGGTCAAAGTATCTTATTATTTCATCGGCTTTCTACAGCAACCAACAACAACAACAACATACCCAGTGGAATCCCACAAGTGGGGTATTTCATCAGCTTTCTAAATGCAATAATTTCCAAGCTGGCTTTTCATTTCTTAAATACATCGACCAAATTTTCTGTAATCATAAGATAAATCCACTAAACTACAACAGTTGAAATAATCTTGGTAACTTATAGGCCAGAGAGAACTTTTCAAGCAATAAAGAGCAAGTCCTAGTTGTTAACACTTACAGTGAGTAGTGACATTAGAAGAGACCAATTAAGGGTCTTGGGGAAATACCTGAGATAAAGACAGGATCAAAGACTAGTTAGGATAAGAACAACTGCATTTCAGAAGCTATATTAAAGAGATAGTAACAGAAAACCATTAGATTTTGCATTAATGTAGTCCCAGTTGAGGTTGGATAGGGTAGCATAAAATGACTCTTACGTTTTCTGAGACAAAAACTCAAACTAATCTCTGGCATTTTTGTGAAACACAGAGAGCGTTTAACATGTCTGATGATCATTAGAGGCGGATCTAGGATTTGAAATTTATGGGATTGAGTTCGACAGCTCATTTGTTATTTTGTACAAAATCAATCATTTACACTTATTAAGTGAATTTCTCAACACATATACAGGATCCAAGCTAAAGCTACTAGGTTCAGATGAACCCATAACTCACACTCTACATCCGCCACTGATGATCATGCAATAACATGTCCTATGATAGATCAGCTCTGTTCTCCATCCAACCTCAACTATGCTTCATATTTCAGTGTCATCATAAAATACTAGAAACAAATGTACAGGATTACATACTCAAAACCAACAGGTGCTCCTAATATAATAGCTCCCACTGCATTTATTACGGCCCCTACAAACATTGTATAAGAAAATTCATTAATAATACAACATGAATCCTAGACAAATGACATAGATAATATAGTTCCAATAACAGACTCTACTAACCAGCAGGAAGCGCAAGCAAGCCTCGTGCTACCGCTTTGACGTACTGTGAAGCCATAAAAGAAATCGAATCAATCACAGTTAACAAAGCATGTAATTTGCAAAAATAAATTCAAATAAAAAGAAGTCGAGAAAGGGCTTTAAAATTACAGAGCATTGGCTCCTATCATGCCGGAGATGACTGTATAGAAGAATAAGTACTGGAGCGAGAAACACCTGAGAAACTAAATCCGAATCAAAATAAGAACACAAATGTAACACATAGCGAAGGAAGATGATATTATGAATGTTTCGGATTGCGAAATATATACCGAAATCAGACGAAGAGTTTGGGATGGATGCGTGATGAGATGGAGAGAGTAGATGTGATTAGGTACCCAGAAAGCTAAACCTAACCCTAGTCCACATATTAGATGAAGAGTAAGAGCTTTCAATGGTGATACAGACAATATTGCCTTTTCAACTTTTGGATCATTCTTCTTCTTCATCTTCTTGTTCCTCATTTCTGCAAGCAAACCAAAAACTGCACTGCTCTGTTCTTCAGTCCTTGAAATTAAATTAAAATGAGGAGAGTTATTTGGACCTAAGCATACGGGCCAAGTCTCAACAACTTTTTCGGGTAAGAAAATATTTATTATTTATTGTAATAATAATTTATTTTCATTCAATATTTATTATACATTTATAATATAGTTTTAATTCATCTTACATAGAACTATTTATAAAATATACTACTCTTATGTTTTGCGCGTGATCAAAGCAAGAAAAATTAAATTTAATTATAAATTTATAAAAAAATAATTCACTACTAGAGTAATTTTGATAATTATTTATTTATAAAAATTATATATATAGAGATTTTATCATTAATTAGAACCTATGATAAATTAGAATTTTCTTTAGGGACTGGAGGGTATTTTCTTGATTCTAATAAGGAAAAAATACAATTCTATCAAATAAAGAAAATTTAGGAATCTTTCCATGGCTAGAAATCCTTATTTTTTCACTTCTTATCTATATATTTTAAAAGTCAATATTATAAATATAATTAAATAATAATTTAAAGAAATTTTGTGAAAAAATGATTTTATGTAAAGCAAAGTCATGAAGACAAAAAGTACAAATAACATTTCCAATATAGTATAGATAGATATAATTAAAAGTTTATTTTAATTATAAATTCAAATCTTAATACATATTTTAATATTGAGATATGCATTTAGATTCAGGCATTTTAATATTGATAAAGAAATAAAAGAGACAAATGAGTCCTAATAATTGCCATGACCTAATCTAAATCTACAATTAAAAATATTACTAAATGATTTTGTGTTGCTAATTAGGCAACATATATAGTTTATTAGCACTTAAAAAGTATATATACTATTTCAATGTACACTATTCTTTAACATCACACCATCATACTAAATTATTTTTAATTCTACTGAAAATTGATTGAGGTTTATGCGATTGATAATCATTTGAAATTTGATGTTCTTTTCTGATTTTCTTATCTGGTATTCGGAGTTCACATTGAAGTTCTGACTAAATTCGAATTATGAATTGCAAGTTCCATTTGCAAATGATGCTCCCAACAAGATTTTCTCCGTATATAAGACTTGACCTCGAGACACTTCTGATTAAGAGTGAAACAATTTCACCATTTCACCACAACACATGAGGCAAAGTGCAATTGACGCAAATAACCTCGAAATATTTCTAAAATTAAGTTATGTGATTTTGAAATAGAACTGGATGCTAATTTTAAGATAAAAATTTATTCGTATTTAATATTTACATTATATAAACAAATGTATCATACATATTTACTAATAGATTATTTTATCACTTAATAATAATGAATTAATATTATATTTTTTCATCATATAAAATTTCCGTAAATATGATAAATTAATGTGATTTGGTGTAATGAACACCATAATTTACTTTAATTTTAATTCAGCACAAGAACAATTTAAAATTTAAATAATTCTCTTTACTACTAATAGACATTCTCCATGAATCACGCATCATTGAAATAGTTGAGGACTTTGTGGTTCGCGCAGATTGATAAAAATATCAATCATATACAAGGTAATTTTTTAACGAAAAGTGGCTCCGCACCTCACATGCAGCAGCCTCACAACTTACAAGTCGCAGCCATTTTTAGTTTTTGCCTAAAGTAGTGCATGTGACAAATAATGGTGACATACGTATACTGCCATTATTTCTTATCTGTCAAATGTATATATTCACCATTCATTTCATTAATAAAAACAGATGAAATATGCTTTTACCATATTTAGATAAACTCAAAATATGTTAGAATTTATTAAAATAAATAAATAAATAAAATGTCGTAAGTTTATTTATTTTATGATATGTTGTTAAAAGAGCACATGACCGTTATTCCAGTTAGCAGCATTTTTGCCAACTTGTGTTCCTCTCTTTCAAAGAAACGCGGCTCATATTAGCACTTGTTTGTGTTATTTTATTATATATAAAAAATTAAATAAAATGCGAAATTGCAAAGAAACCTAAACTTGTTTCTGTAAACCCTAATTTTTCTCTACCCATTTGCCTTTCTGTTGTGTAATACGCACTAAAATCCAACTTTAACTTGGATTTTCTTCCTTTTGAGAGTGCCCTAATTTGAATTACTCCCAAAATTTCCATAATATCCTTTTTTTTACTTGGATTTAAGGTAATTGAAGTTTAATTTTAGTGCAGGGAGAGATGGAGATGAAGAAAGTAGGTGAAGAAGTTGGAGGAAAGATGATAAAGAGTGTGAAGAATGAATATGGTGATGGGGTTGCATGGAACAGAGGAGCAATGGTAGGGAAAGGAAGTTTTGGGTGTGTTTATTTGGCTACTTTGAAGAACCCCAAATTGAATTACAGCTACTTTCCACCAGTAATGGCTGTTAAATCTGCTGAGGTATCTGTTTCGGGTTCAATTCAGAAGGAAAAGGAGGTTCTCAACAACATCAAGGGTTGTACTTACATAATTCGATGTTTCGGGGATGAGACTACTACGGGTCAGAATGGTGCTATGGTTTACAATTTGTTGTTGGAGTATGGCTCTGGTGGAACCCTTGCTGACAGGATCAAGAATTCAGGATTGTCTGAATTTGAGGTAAGGAATCATACGAGATCTTTGCTTAGAGGGTTGCTTTGTATTCATACCATTGGTTATGTTCATTGCGATATGAAGCCTGATAATGTATTGCTTGTACCGAATTCTATCGAGGGAAGTACTGAATTTAAGGTTAAGATTGGTGATTTAGGGTTAGCTAAGAGAGAAAATCAGAACAAGAAGAGGAGGTTGGAGCCTTACTGGAGGGGTACTCCGATGTATTTGTCACCTGAAGCAGTTGCGGATAATGTGCAAGAGTGTCCTGCTGATATTTGGGCCTTAGGGTGTATTGTACTTGAGATGTTAACGGGAAAACCTCCATGGGATAGGGAAGACGATATGGATGCTGAGGATGTACTTAGAAAGATCGGGGGAGGGAATGAATTGCCTAAAATTCCGGACAACTTATCCAAGGAGGCAAAAGATTTCTTGAAGGGTTGTTTCGTTAGGAACCCTAGGTATAGATGGACTGCTGAGATGCTGTTGAATCATCCGTTTGTTGACGGATTAGTTGATGATGAAGGAGTTGAACAACTGCAAGAGGTGGAGGATATAAATGTAGTTGATACTATTCTCCTGGTTACTGAAAGTGATGATGAATTCGCCTATTATTCAGAAGATTGGAGCTGTGCATCTGAAGGTGATTCCCTTGGTTACTGGTCTGAGGAAGATTATGAAGATATAGAGGATGAAATGACAGCTTATTTTGAAGAAGAACAGTTATTTAACGTAGAAAAAAGTATAACTGTTGTAAGCTCCACCATTGATGATGGTTCTGATCATATAATTGATCCATCAGTTGAAGTCCCTTCGGGGAGTCCATCAAACAATTCGCCGAAATGTCCATTAAGTTTTACCATTCCTGCAGGGGTCTAGCAATAGTTAGCAGGATGGAGATTTAAGCATTCAAATATATATTATATTCATTGATTCGTGAGTAGATGTAGCGACGTAGTCTGTATGCAGTTCAAATTGATTGAGATTAAATGATAAGATCTGTTATTCTTTTTAATATGTTGCTTCCAAGGCTCTACCTTTACATTTCGCTGTTACAGAACTCTCTTAACTGTCTAAATTTGTGTTTGTTGCTCCATGTTTCTTTCATTCTTTTGGAATAGGCTGAACTTTCACCACTTCTGATGGATGTTTTTGAATTAGGGGATTCATAGCTCAATCTGTCAACAATTATTTTTTGGGGAACTAAGCTTTCTAGATTGGTCGCATGATACTTCGATTTCAACATTAACAAGAAGCAGCAGGCATGTAGAGTCATAGTACACGGGGCTGCCCCTTAGCAAGCCTATCATTCTGTTTGTCATTGGAACACTTAACTAACCATTTGACAGCAATAGTATTGTAGGATGCTTGGCAGATTATGTTCATAATTGGAAATCTTGAAACAGCTGTTGTCTTCTTCATCACTGTTTTCCTACCATGAAATTCATGAACCAGCTAACAAACTAGTGAAGATATCTGTCAAGTCCATTAAGTGTTTGATTCTCTTGTTTCACAAAGATAGAGTGTTCTATGAATCAAGTTTACAGGGCCAGCCTGTGATTCAATGCTTCTACTCGATGACAATGACACGTGAAGTTAGGATAGTTCAAATTGCAGAGGAAAAGTGTAGGGCAGTTTGTTTGTCACTTCAACTCGGTATTAGAATGAATCAACATTGACTTAGAGATGGCTAAGTACTATTAATGAGTGAATTAGCTGGATTCCAAGAAAGAGGGAAAAAGACAAAAGTCAATATGGAGTCCATGGTCGTACAAAGTGGCTACAAACTTTGATTTCTCAATGATCACTTTTTAAGTAGTGATTATTATTACTATCTCAAAATCATAAAATTGAATTTTATAAAAATTAAAGACATAAACCTATAACCTTTAAATTATTTCTCATTTCTTTGGTGTAACGTTTTGGCTCTGACAACCAAAAAGCAAAGTAATTAAGAGAGAAAGATGATCACGCCATTGTTGAGGATATTCTATATTTCTCCTATAATTGCTTGCAGCTTTAAATCACTGCTTTACCACTTTACGTATGACATAAGATTTCCAATCTTGTCTTGTATAAAGAAACTCATTATTCTTTCCCTCTTAAGTCTTAATTACTCCCCTTTATATTCATGAAAATATACATTAAACTTGGAATAAGGAAAGTAGTTCAACTTATTATATTTATTAGTGCTTTTTATATTAATTATCGTGTCAAGTCAAAAAGTGACAGAGAGAGTATGGTATCAATTAGATCTTGAAATGAATCAACTAACTCTTTTTCATTTTACAATTTTAGGTTCAAAAAGAAAAAGACGGATTTGTTGAGTTTTAATGTAAAATAAAATAAAGAATTTATTGTGTAAAAATAAAGAATAAAATTCTTAATATTTTTATACTTCATTTTTACAAAAATAATTATTAGTTTATGTTTTTGTGGAATACATTTTAATTCATTTATATTAGTAAAAAGTTTAATTATATAAATATTAATATTTTTTAACCTTTTAGTAAATAACATATAATAATTAAAAAAATATTCGATATAATTAGTTGCAGGTAACGAAAGTTTTTGTAAATTTTGACGAAACTTTTGATATATTGAATTTGAAGTTAATATTGCCGCAAATCTGAATTTCTTTTTCATAATTAGCCTCTGATTATTCCGATAGGAAAAGAAAAAGAAACAAAAAAAAATCAAAGAAATAATATTTTAATATATTATTTATTAAAGAAATATTATTTATTGATATAGTTAAATTTTAACATGTCAATGTAAATATAATTAAAAATCAATCCAAATAAATCAAAATCATTCCACAAATAAAACTATAAAATAATAGTGTATAGTACGTAAAATAAAATAAAAAATTGATTGCCTAAAATGAAGAATAAGAATTTTATTGCGTTATTTCAAGAATAAGAATAAGAATTTTATGGTGTTTTTAATAATAAGAATTAAAATTTTAAAAATTTTATACTTTATTTTTACACAATAATTTTTTATTTTATTTTTAGACTTATAAATATAGAATGAAATATTTTGAATATCTTGGAATGAGCTAATATTAAGAATTAAAATAAATAAAAAATTATTTTTTTAGAATAAATAAAAAAATTAACTTAATAAAAGAGTTTAATTTAATTATATTACGGTTAAGAGTATTTTTAGATAAAAAGGTTGAAGGAGGGGTATGTATGAATCAAAAATAAAGGTGGAGGATATTCTTAAATCAAAAGATGAAAGGAGGATATTTTTAAGTAAAAATTTTACTAATCCCATAATGTAGGTAGCTAATTTCAATATATCCCCGTCCTTCGCAAAATTACAAAAATCCCTTAAAATAAAGATTATGTGGATACACTACATTATACCAGATTCATAAGTAACGATATATCTTCAACCTGTAACGAACAAGATGGATATTGTAAACACAAAAAATGAGCCAAAAAATATTGAATGTGGCAATTATGTTGAGGCATACTGGGATTTGGGAAAACAATGTTGTTTATTCGCGATATAAAAGTGATGCAGTTGTTGTTGGACAAACAATTTCCTTTTTGAATCTCAAATCCAACTATTGCAGCTGAATTGGAAATAGACAACGGGACAAAAGACATAGAAATTTGATATATGAATCATTCATATGTATGATGAATCAAACAAAATGTTGGTGTATCGTGTACTACACTGCAAGGTGTTTGATTGGTTCGTATGATTTGATGAATCTATTTGTTGTGTGGCTCTGAGAAAATGTGCATTAGATTCATAAATTGACAGTAGTGATAAAATATCTGACTTCTTTTAAAATTGGGAGATTTGAACTTGTAGCTTCATCCTTCTTTGATTTGACTTCTTTCTTTTTCTTCATGGCTAGTAAAACATGAATATGTTTGGATCTGTTTTCATGAAAAATCTATAAACACCATCTTGAATAGCTTTTTCTTTTTCTAATTGGGTGAACTCAATACTAAATAATGGAGGATTAGCCATATATATCACAATATGAACTAATTAAAAAAAAAGAAAATAATGATTTTCTTGTACGAAAAAGAATTTGTATGAAGTTGGAGTGAAGAAGATGAAGTTATTATATTTTTAAAAAAAATTAACATTGAAGAAAAGAGGGATAGAATGTTGATTAAACCTGAAGAGAAAGAGAAAGTAACTGATGCAATGTGAGCTTAATTTTAGGAGTGATTTTAGGGTTGTTGAGAAAGAGGTGGTAATGAAAAAGGAATAAATCGGGTGATGATAAAGAGAACTAGAAAAAGAGGGATTTTGAAAAATTTTAGAATTGGTAGGGAATATTTGAGAATATGATAAAATAAGGTGTGTAATTTGGTAAAAAGTCCTATTTTAAAACCATTTCTAATAAGTTTGAGATATTCTTAGCCCGTCGAGCCTAGGAATTCCTACAGGAAAAGGCAAATTGAAGGCTTTGGGACAACATATTAGAATAGACAAACAAAGAAAGACAGAAATAGGGTGCATTGAAGAAGATGATCAGTGATTCTTCACTTTCTTCTTCTCTTTGTTCTCCATCTAAGTACCTTATTGTTTCAACTGCAAACTCCAAAAAATATCCTTTCTCATACTGTTTGTCGTTCATTAGCTAATCTGGTCTCACTCCAACTATTTCGTTCGTTCAGACTTTCCATTCTGGTTAGCTCGATAGAGTAGTGGACGAAATTCGTCTCTCGTTATAGATATTGAGATAGAATAGGTAGGTGGCTAGTTACTTCCTACTCGTGTAGTGAGAAAAAAAATATTTTATTCTTAGTTCAATCATGAGTTGAAGGTTTGCGATAGATGTTGCCTTTCTTGGATAAACAATCTCAAATTGATTTTTTTATTGTAGTAGATCTGTGAAAATAATTGATTCATTTGTTCCTGGTTCTGATTGGAAGAGTCATCTATAGCGAGAATCGACATTTGTATTTGTATAAATAATTGAGATGCTTTTTTACTTTGTCTTTTAAGTCGGATCTAGAATGTATTGGTAAGGATCTCTCCCCTGCCTATTTGTTTGGAGGGTGCTTGTCTCTACTCTAAGTCCTCTCTCATCCAAGCAAATGAAGAAAGCAAGAGTGAAAGTACAGCAGGCATGCTCCTGTTGAGAATACGAGACCATCTCTCACTATTTTATGGTTTTTATGTCTTTTTTCATTGTTTATAATGACAAGACAGAATCAAATAATATTCAATGAATATGTTGTTATTTGTTGTTGTTAGTTTTAAAATAAAAGTGTATTGATGATTTTCTACACATCGTGGTGCTTCTCAAGCATGGTTCCAAATTTTGAAGTGAAGACCATGTTTCCCATGACTTCTCTTAATAAAAGGTCAAAATCTAAATGGTAGTGCTCAAAAATCCCAACTTATTAGTGAATAAATGAATTAATATAGCTGTAATTTTATTGAATTACAATTCGTCACTACAATTTAGTTAGAGCGGCTATTACTGTCCAGAATTTGTATAATAGAGCTCTCAATTACATAAATTTAGAATTTGTATAATTCAGTACCTAATTGTATAAATCATAATTTATATATGTTTACTCTAGGTTGTATGGAATCATCATGTTGATACATTTGATTTGTATAAGTTCTGAAAACTACTTATCATATGACAGCAAATTATACAAACGGAAATACTCATAGCAACCAAAACTACTTATCCTCTTTGTATATTGGCAGCAAATTATACAAATGATAATACAATAGCAAATGAAACTATAGCTATGAAGTGTAATTAGACAAATTGTAGTTAAAGCGCATAATTAAGATACTTATTAGTAGTGAAAATTCCTCTACATATTTTGTCCTAGCCTTAAATTATGGCTCCAACTTGAAAAAGTACAATCCTTGGGCCAATTTAGATGAAACACAGGCCCAAAGTCATGAGATTCAATTGCTGGCCCAAGCCCACAACACAATCCATTAGTCCAGACTCCAGAATGATTGGGAACACCTCATCAGTTTCCCGCGCCCTCCAGAATTTTCTGGTAAGTCTCCAACTCATAACCAATTTTTCAAAACCAGAATTCTCTGGTGCAATCAACTACCTTCTTGCCGCCACAACCTCTTTACTTTTTTCCCGAATTCAGTAGAAACTTTTTCCCAGTACCTATAAATACCCACAATCACCATGCCTTTCATATCTCAAACCAGAAAAAAGAAAATCAAGAATCAAACAAAATTTCTCAGAAAAAGTTACCCAATTTGAAAATCTTGAGTATCTTTACTAATGGCGAAATCCGAAGGCAAAGCTATTGGCATTGATCTCGGTACGACTTACAGTTGTGTTGGGGTCTGGCAAAATGATCGTGTAGAGATAATCCCAAATGATCAAGGCAACAGGACTACTCCATCCTACGTTGCTTTCACAGATACAGAGCGGCTGATCGGTGATGCAGCCAAGAATCAGGTGGCTATGAACCCCCAGAACACCGTTTTCGATGCTAAACGTTTGATTGGTCGGAGATTCTCAGACCCTTCTGTCCAGAGTGACATGAGGCACTGGCCGTTTAAGGTAATTCCTGGTCCAGCTGACAAACCCATGATCGTAGTTCAGTACAAGGGGGAAGAGAAACAGTTTTCTCCTGAGGAGATTTCGTCTATGGTTTTGACGAAAATGAAGGAAGTGGCAGAGTCTTTCTTGGGGAGTACTGTAAAGAATGCTGTGGTCACTGTTCCTGCTTATTTCAATGATTCTCAAAGGCAGGCTACTAAAGATGCAGGGGCTATTTCTGGGCTTAATGTGATGAGGATTATTAATGAGCCTACTGCTGCTGCAATTGCTTATGGGTTGGACAAGAAGGCGTCGAGGAGTGGTGAAAAGAATGTGTTGATCTTTGATCTTGGTGGTGGAACTTTTGATGTTTCCATATTGACTATTGAGGAAGGGATTTTTGAAGTTAAGGCTACTGCTGGGGATACACATTTGGGTGGTGAAGATTTTGACAATAGGCTTGTCAATCACTTTGTGCAGGAGTTTAAGAGGAAGCATAAGAAGGATATTAGTGGCAACCCAAGGGCTTTAAGGCGATTGAGAACCGCTTGTGAGAGGGCGAAGAGGACTTTGTCATCGACAGCTCAGACGACTATTGAGATTGATTCCTTGTATGAAGGGATTGATTTCTATGCTACGATTACTAGGGCAAGATTTGAGGAGATGAACATGGATCTTTTCAGGAAGTGCATGGAGCCTGTGGAGAAATGTTTAAAGGATGCCAAGATTGACAAGGGTCAGGTTCATGATGTGGTTCTTGTTGGTGGTTCCACTAGAATCCCCAAAGTACAGCAGTTGTTGCAAGATTTTTTCAATGGTAAGGAGCTTTGCAAGAGTATTAACCCTGATGAGGCTGTGGCTTATGGTGCTGCTGTTCAAGCTGCAATTTTGAGTGGAGAAGGTGATCAGAAAGTTCAAGATTTGCTGCTTCTTGATGTCACACCTCTCAGTCTTGGTATAGAGACTGCTGGTGGTGTGATGACAGTGTTGATTCCAAGAAACACTACAATTCCAACAAAGAAAGAACAGATCTTTTCGACCTACCAGGACAATCAACCAGGTGTGTTGATTCAGGTCTATGAAGGAGAGAGGCCTATGACTAAAGACAACAACCTTCTTGGGAAATTTGAGCTCAAGGGTATTCCTCCAGCACCAAGAGGAGTGCCTCAGATCAATGTCTGTTTTGACATTGATGCTAATGGCATCCTCAACGTCTCAGCTGAGGACAAGACTGCTGGTGTGAAGAACAAGATCACAATTACAAATGATAAAGGGAGGTTAAGCAAAGAAGAAATTGAGAGGATGGTCCAAGAAGCGGAGAGGTACAAGGAAGAGGATGAGTCCATGAAGAAAAAGGTTGAGGCAAAGAACTCATTGGAGAATTATGCCTACAACATGAGGAATACAGTGAGGGATGAGAAATTTTCAGGGAAATTGGATCCATCTGACAAACAGAAGATTGAGAAGGCAGTGGATGAGACAATTGAATGGTTGGATGGAAACCAATTGGCTGAAGTGGATGAATTTGAGGATAAATTGAAAGAGTTGGAGAACTTGTGCAATCCAATAATTTCAAAGATGTACCAAGGTGGTGCTGGTGGAGAGATGCCCATGGGAGGCAGTGCTGACACTGGAGCTGGTTATGGCCAAGGACAGTCTGCAGCAAATGGTCCAGGACCTAAGATTGAGGAAGTTGATTAAAGATGATATGTCATACTTGTATACAGTATATAAACCATCTGTACTATTTTAGTGACTGTTTTGAGTGTGTAGTTCCTGTGTAAGAGAATAATCACTATGCCAGCTATGTAGATCCCTTGTTTTTCTAAATAAATCTCATTCTTCATCTTAATGCTTTTCCAACTCTCTTAAAGTGTTTTTGACTGTGTGATCTATTGTTGCTTCTTATCTGCAATATTCCTGCAATACCTTGATTAAGCTGGTGCCAGCACAATGCGAATAATATGTTTAGGAAAATTGCCAATAGACATGAAAGCTATAGCTCTACAAGTACTAGGGTAAATTAGTTTTGCAGAGGTAATAAAGAGTTATGTGTGGCAGTTGATGGATCTCTTTTCTAAAGAACATAAACAACCGATAACTAAATTGGTTCCAAGCTCTTTACTCTTTCAACAATGAAAAGAGCAAATCTTCTCATTGATTATCTTCATAGAGACATTGTCACATATCAATGTCTAGCTCAACATTGATGCTAACGGCATACTGAATGTGTTAACCGGAGACAAGACTACTGAAGAACAAGATCAAACACAAATGACAAAGGAAAGTTGAGGGAAGAAGAAAACCAGATAATGGTTCAAGAACCTGAGAGGTACAATTCTGAGGACGCGAACACCCCACCAAAGCACATCACTTGTGAGGCCTACATGCCTGCCTGCCTGTCTGGTGCCTCTATGAGAGAACTTCAGTTGGACACTTTGGTTAGAAGGAAAAAGGAGGGCATCCTATTCTTTTGAAAGAAAAATGTTATAGTAAATGTTGGAATTTAACCCTTTATTCTCATACCAGAATATAAATAAATTTCCCAGTGTGTTTCAACTGTCAAGAATTGGTCAATTTCAGCATTCAGAAACATCATAGCATAAAATTATCCTTCAATGTTGCAGAAATGTAAGTTACCTTGTGTGCAACAACATTAGTCTTAAAAGACAGACCTCCAACTGCACCAAAACTAAAAAGCAGATTCCAAATGCTTTAATTATAAGATAACACATTCACCAATAGAAGTACAAGTAAATTGCCGTTTTTTCAAATCTCTTGAGTCATGATATAAGGAACAGGTACCTAATATATATCACATTGAACAATCAATGAATGATAATGTCCTCAATTTGGATACTTCTTGCAAGTTTGTTAAGCATCCAAGATCCTACTTAGCATAACATATAGAAATGTGTTACTCATGGATGATTAATTAATGATGATTATATCATAAATTTGGATACATTTGTTAAGAACTCGAGTTTCTATCGAGCATAAAAGGTATACTTTTCCCTCAAATGCACTCCAGCCTAGTTATTCAAATGTGCAAAAAGTGGAGAACGTTGCCATCGAATATGAAATGTCAAATTCCAGAAATACAAATTACTTTGGTCCCATTTCCAGGGTTAGGCCATATTCTACACAAAGGTGAAAGGAACAAAAGCTGAGATAAAGCAACATAACACCACCTACAAGAAGATCCTATATAAGAACCTCTTATACTCATCAAGAGTAGACATAGTTTCCTTTGGTCCAAAACTAAATAGTCCTAATTCAGTACTTTTGCTCTTTTAATTCTCTCCTTTTCCAACAGGCTATACAGAAAGGGAAGACTAGTGAGATCAATAAAGACATTTAGTTCCAAAGAAAAATGAAGACTGCTTTCTTTCCTTGTTTCACTATCCTGTTGTGCATTCTAACAATAACAAGTAGAGCTTCTGAAATTTCCCATATGTCAAATAAAAAGGATGTCCATCTCTCTAAACATCTTGTTAATGCATCCGAAAGAAACAGTGAGAGCACTGTTGCAGACATAAGTGACAACACCAATAAGGTTGAGTTGGCAACCAAGAATTTTACAACAGATGTTGAGAAAAATCAGAGAGGAAAGGGATCAAATGGGGGTGGAATTGTTCGTCAGCCACGTAATTCAGCTGCAACACTTAAGCAGCCCTACATCTACATGTCAACTACTTATGTCATTTCTAGCTTGCTTCTTCTCCTAGTTTTGCCCTTTGTCATTCCCTAAGATGTTCTCAAAGATAGCACAAACATTTTCTTTCTTATTTCAGCTATTCTCATTGTGGTTGTGACTTCGCGAGTTTATTATTCTGTTGGTTTGTTTTGCTAATCCTCGAGTTGTATGTCTATCAATGAACAGTTGTCTCGTGTAACATGCTAAGCTTGTGATACATCATATGAAGCTTTCTTCATCTCTCGGATTCATTTTCCTCTCCCTCCTTATTTATTTGTATTGTATTTGCAGCAAAAATATGATCAAATAGTCATGCTGCATTAATCAGAGCCAAGAATTCTTTTTACTAACTGACCAAGCCCAATGATAGTAGTACTAAATTTGCTGCTACTTGACGTCACACATATCAGTCTTGACATTGAAAATGCAGGTGGAGTGATGACACTGTTGACTCCGAGAAACACTACCATTCCAACAAAGAAAGAGAAGGTCTGCTTGACCTACTCGAACAATCAACCAGGTGTGCTCATTCAGGTGTATGGAGAGAGGCAAATTTGAGCTCAAGGGATAAATTGAAGGAGTGGATTAAAGATGATGTGTTAATCTGTTAGACATTTTTGTTTAAATGATCTACTTAGGACAGTAAACATGTGTTTTTTTCGTTGACGTGTTAGTATGAGACAATATCTACTATGACAACTATGAAGACCTTGACCTATGTTATTCTAAATAAAACCCTTTCTTATATAACTTTTTCCAACCCTTTGGAGAGGTTTTGGCAAAGATACCTATTCTTGCTTCTTATATGCAATTTCTTACAATGTCTTTGATTAGCTGATGCAGCATAATTAGGCACATCAATAACTAGTTAAAGCTGAACTCAAGAACTACCTTGAGAGGTTCTCATTTTCCCTTCCAATTAGGCAAGTTTGCATGAGGCCCTACATGCATACTCTATGAGAAATCTTCAGTTGGACTCTTTGAACACTTTGGTTATAAGGTTAAAAAAAGGAGGGTATCATATTCTCTTGAAAAATGGAAATTATCTCTTTATTCTCACATTAGGATATCAATAGATTCGCCTACCACTATCAACTGTCAAGATATTTCATTTCACCTATCACAAGCATCAAAATATACCATCAAATGTGTTATGCTTTGTAATTGTCTTATCTAAAAAACCAGCAACAAATGTTCCAACATGAAAAAAAGATTCCACATAGTTAAACTGAGACCAGAACTTTTTTGGCCCCATCTCTGGGACAGGGTGAATGGAGACTAAAGAGAAAGGGAAGGAATCAAATTGAACCAAAGCAAACCATAACACCATCTAGAAGAAGATGCTATATAACAACCTCTTATACTCATCAAGAGTAGACATAGTCTTTGGTCTAAAGTTAAATAGTTGAACATTGAATTCTCTCCATCCCCTATATCCTTTTGCTAGTTTCTCCTTTTCCAAATTCCCAACAGTAACTCAGAAAAGGAAAGACAAGTGAGACCGATAAAGACGTTTAGCTCCGAAGAAAATGAAGGTTGCTTTATTTTCTTGTTTAGTTATCCTTTTATGCACTCTAGCAGTAACAAGCAGGGCGTCAGAAACTTCTCACGCGTTGAGAATCAGAGGTGTCAATGTCTCGAAACATCTTGCTGGTGCACCAGAAAGAAACAGTGAGAGCGCCGTTGGAAGAATAAGTGGACACACTGCTAAGTTTCAGTTAGCAATGAAGGATGTTATATCGGATATTGAAAAAAATCAGAGAGGAAGGGGGGCAAATGGGGGTGGAAGTATTGCTCGTCAGCCACGTACTGCTGATAAAAGTTCAGCTGTAACACTAAAGCAGACCTCTATCTCCTTGTCAGCTATTTGTGTTATTTCTAGCTTGCCTCTTCTCCTGGCTCTGCCCTTTGTCATTCCCTAAGATGTCCCCAAAAACACCTCACACATTTTTAGATGTCCCCAAAAACACCTCACACATTTTTCTTTCTTTTTTCAGGTATGCTCATTGTGGTTGTGACTTCAGGAGTGTGTTATTCTGTTGGTTTGTCTTGATAATATGGTGTGTCTATTAGTGAACAGCTGTGTCGTGTAACATGCTACAGATTGATGATGAATCATATCAGTGTTTCTGAACGTCTCTCGAATTTGTTTTCTTCTGCCTCCTTATTTGTTTGCATCAGCAAAAATATGATTTAGTTCATGTAACATGAAGTGCAGAGAACCAAGAACTCTTCCACTAACGTTCAAGCACAGAGATAATATTCGATTTCCAGGTCGTATAAAAAGATATTCAAGAATATTAACGGAAATAAGCCATCAGCGATTCCAATTTACTGCTACAATCCTACTTGGAGCTTCTACCACTCAAGCTGTCGTAAATATGTTGTCACATTTAAGGAAGTGAAAAAAACAATTGAGGTCCTTCACAGGCACAAAACACTAAGTTAACTTTGAGTATATAATCCATTCATCGTAGAATCAGAAATAAAGCTGATGTCCAGGGAAACAAAAATGAAAAAAAGAACAACCTCGAATGGGAAAAAATAAAAGGAGTCTCTTTTACATATCTGTCATTGTAAATATAATCCCAATCAAAGCAGCACAAGAAATCATCTTGTTTCAAATGTCATACAAGAACTTCTGGAAAAGCTTCATATGTTCTGCTTGCAGCGAGATGGCAACTGATTGACTGCCATCGTTGGTTGGACTTGGCAATATAAAGCTTAAGCCTTCATAAGCAATACCACCAGGTCCCATAAATATTGGTCTACCCCATCCAAAATCAGCATCATGGATTGGCAGCCTAGACCAACTAGTTATTCCTAAATTTGGGCACTTAAATGTATGTGCACCTCGAACCAATGCCTTCAAGTCAGGCTGCAATTCCAAATAATCAAGAGCTGATCTTAAGTAGTCGTTGTCCATTATAGCCAATTGATCATGAATTTTACTGGCAGCATACCAAATAGGCTTTGATTTGAGATCACCAACGACAGCCACAGGAGTGGCAGTGAAAATCACATTACCAAAGTAGCCTGGTGGGAGAGAAGGCCGGAGCCTTGCACGCCCATCAGTTGCTATGTACAACTTGGTTTCTTGATCCTCAGTGAGTCCTCGTGCCATACAAGTGCAGCGCCACACATGTCCTGCCAACATCTCGTAGGAGCTGTACGTAATGGTATTTCCTTCTTCTTTGGACTTGGCTTTGAGGGCATTGATTTGGTCGCGGGTTAGTTTGAAGATGGACACAGCCGTTTCAGGAACAGTTTCTGAATTCGGGGCATTTTCTGCAGTTATCTTGAGAGTAGGAGGTGGCTGGTACTCGATGTGGGGGAACTGAGGCTGAGGTGGATCACGAGCACGGAGGAGGGTCCGGTCAATGAAAGGTGGGATCGTAATGTCCAGACCACGAGCCATATCGGACCATGTGTTGATGAAGTGAAGACCAGAAGCTCCGTCTGCTGCATGATGCTGCATGCCCACACCAAGGGAAACGCCTCCACATTTGAAATGTGTTATCTGTTCAACAGATGGATAGATCAATTTAAGTGATCATACAAAAATTTACAGAAAACAAGCCAAATTAATAGTGCAATCAAACAAGATAAATTAGTGGTAACTTGTCTACAATCTAAACTCCTCATTTGATAATAGAGGCATGGCGTAACACTTGAGGTATGTTTTGTATTAAGGAAAATATTATTCATTAAAAAAAATCGATTATAAGAAAATATTCAAAAATATACGATCCAACATCAAATATTAAGTCACATAACCCAACATGACCCTTTCCCCGTACCTATGCATAGTGAAAACTTTCATATAATATTGTACCAGGGAAATTTGGACAACTAACATTGTGGAATTTAAAACGTGCACCGCACCAGAAATCGAGGCTAAAGTCAATCCTGGCATTCAACTTTCAACAACTCTCCTAATTTCGTAAATGTATATTAATTTATTTAACATGATCAACAACCTCTACACATCTAGATCTCAAAATATTCAAAAATGGAGTCCTCCATTAATTTAATTTGATCATCGTTACCTATTTTCTTGATCTGACACATATATTCTTTTTGTTTGATCAAATATTAAATTTAACAAGATTTTTTTATTGAATTTTAATTTTAAAAATCTTTAAATTTTGTGAATTTCAAACATATTTATGTTATTTTGATTTTAAAAAAAGTGACATTAAACTAAATTGAAAATATTAAAAATTTACTAGTTGACGAACAAATGAATCACTATTTCTTTTGCGTGCCCGTATTCACCCTATTTGAAGTAATGTATACCCCTATTTCTAAAACTCTATTCATTTTTATTTCATGTTTCTTACTTTTGATCCAGCACAAAAATTAAGAAAAGACATATACTATATATTTTAAATTTTGCTATCTTAAATTATAAATGAATATCAAGTATTAAAATGTTACTAATTTGAATCTTATGAAGTATAGTTTTAAATATATCATGGGAGATGTTGAAATTTAAAAAATTAAATATTACTTTTTTAATTCTAATTTGTGTGACATGTTATCTTTTCAGAGCTAATTTCACTAATATTTGAAACTAATAAATTAGATTAGACTACTCAAAAATTAAAATTTAGATATTAAAAAAGTTATACGATAAGTATTATAGTTATTTATTTCCAATATATCTTGTTTACTTCTTCCTACATACCATTTTATACGACTTCTTTTTATTTTTAATCTATCGTAAAAGAATATTATCTTACTATATAATTATAATAATTTAATTCTAAAATTTTTTTTGTACAGAATGATTTACGATCACATAAATACCTAAATATTATTTTAAATCATAAATTTATAAAAAAAATTCAAATATCGTGCCAAATCAAACAATGACATATGAGAAGGATGAAGTATATATGTTATAATTCTTTCTTTATGATAATACGATAAAATATTTATTTTAAAATACTAATTAAAATACATGTTATTTGAATTTAAAAAAGTGTAAGAAAAAGGAAAGTAGTAGACAATTTGTACACACACGGTAACCAAAAACGTACCTGCAACACTAAAAGAGCATAAGATTCGATTCCTTTCGAGTAATCAACGGCGGGAATTAGCCGCCGGAGCTCCAACGTTGGTGCAAAATCGCCAAAATCATCCACCACTCCGTCAGACTCAGCTTCCACAAAGAGCACACCTTGTCCCTTACAATCAATCTCAATACGGCCATCTTCGTCCCTGCACAGCCTCCCGGCCATCGGATAAAACGGTACTAGGGCTCTACTTAGTGCCTTCTTAAGCACCTTTCCGTCAAAAAAATTCGGGGATCCCGTCGGCCTGTAGAAATACACACTCGGTGTGTGGAAATTAGGAACCACCAAATCCACATTAGAGTTCCACAGCCTCACCTGCGGCGTCTCCGTCGCCGGCTGCACCATCGTCGATTTCCTCACCTCGATCTTCATCGTTGATCGATCAAACTCTGTTTTCCTGAAATGGAAAACCACAAATTATTTTCTGAAGTAACTGATCGAAATTGCAAATTATTCGTTTTCAGTTACCCACTACGAATGTGATCAATCACCAACTTTCATTACTCCTAATAAATATCCATTAACATCATAAAATGAAATGAATTCAATAGAAAATGATTTACCTTAGAAAAGAGAAGAGCTGATAGTGTTGTTATGGGTGACAATATGGTTAGGAGTGGGTTGAGAATTACTACATAGATTGAAAACAAGAGTTTGTTTATATAGTAATGGAGAGCTGATGCTGTGGTATTTGAGTTTTTCTTTTAAAATATTAATAATAAATTTTTAAATTAAAGTTACGTTAAATATACTAAAATATTCTTTAATTTTATTACCTTAAACATGTACGTGCAAAGTCATAATTAAATGGATGGCCGGGATATATTTTAGGGTTGGAAGGAACTTCACCTACCACAGCTGTCCAACGTGACTCAACTCCACTAAGAAGGTCCTACTCACTCCCCAACCAAAAATATTTTGCAACATTATTATTAGGTTCAAGAAAATTTATATTTAAAATAAATGCATTCTAATCATGATTCTAATTAGTATCATTGAGAATCAAATCGAAATTAATAAATTAATTTATTGATAATGAGTTATTGGTTTAGTGTTTTGGTGATGATTTTGATTTTTTTAGTTATTGAGTTATCATTTTTAACGGTTTGAGATTTTTTCTTAACAGATTAATCGATAATCCAATAATAAATTAAAAAATTATATTTATACCATTGAATATATAAAGTCCTTGACGTAGAGTTTAGTTTCATTCTTTTATTTTTGTCTGTCTCAAATTTTGTGTTATTCTATGATATGTTAGTGTTTGCTTTTGTGTAAGATGCAATTTTGTCACCTTGTTTCTAAGTGATTTTTAATGTTTTTTGTGTCATATATTAACAGTTAAACTGATAATTATCAATAACCGATAAAACATTAAATCGATAAGCAAAAAATCTTAATGGTTCTATAACGATTTAGCTATCTACAAATCGATAACCAATAAGTAAAATCGATTAACTTCAAAATCAAACTGAACCAACTGATATGCAACCCTAGCCACAATTTCATTTCGAGTGTTAACACTTCTAGTTTATAATAAAGATAAGGGGAAAATGTTTTTAAAAATGCACTTAAATATGTGAAATGAATAAAAATGTCTTTCATTCATAGTTTGATTTAAAAATATTTTTTTCGTCAATATTTTGATCCAAAAAATTATTAAAACGAATTAAGTTTATCAAACCGGATAACGTGATAATATAAGGTATCATTAATTATTTCTAACGTAGTAGATGATTAAATACGGAATCCGATTAAATTAAAAACTAATTTATTGAAATTTCTAAGTACCAATCAAATATAAATAAATAATGGAAGCAAAACTGGTGGATCAGAGTTGGTGAGATGGTGACCTAAAACTTACATTGATAGGAATTTCAGGTTTATCTCTAACTCAGCATTTTACTAAATTCTCACTTTCTTTTTCAACAAGATAAAAGCAAAGTCACTGGTGGGTTATCCATAACGGATCGAATTGATTGAGCAAGTAATACCGTAAATAAAATTATAGGTCCAAAATCCTCTATATATTTTCTTGATTGAACTTATCGTACAAAAATTGACTAAGGAGTATTTTTGTTTATTTAGTATAATTTTTAAATTATTATACTAAAGCAAAATTTACTCAGAGAAGCGGTTGTAACAACCCTATATATGTTGTCAACAAAATAAAAAAAAGTGAGCAGTTAGGCATGGGTGGAGAAATACTTCAAAAGGAAATCATATATTATACACAAAAGTCATAAGATAGTTGATTTTATCCGTATGGAATATTTATTGTTTGATTGCAAATGTTGGAGTATGGAAGAAGTCCATGTGGGGCCTTCACGGGGTTGGTAAACTCTCAATAGTTATTTATCGTACATCCCGTCCCGTCTAAGGATGTGTAAAAATTAAATCGTTTAATAAATCGAATCGATAAAAATATTATTAGATTATTATTATTGGGTTATTAGGTTATCGAATTTTTAATGGTTTCGAAAAAAAAAGTTATTGGGTTATTGATTTTTACTATTGGGTAAACCGATAACCCAATAAGATTATAATAATTTACTATTTGACCCCTCCGTAAATATTAAATATTAGTAATTTAATAGTAATAGGACACTATAGTAATACTTTACCTATTTTAATTTTTACCATACTTAAGTAATTAGTTAGTCATTTTAGTCTTTACTCTTTCGTACTCCATCTACTTTTATTAATGTAAATTCTCATTATCATTCTTATCAGGTAAATTGAAAATCGAACCATTAAGAATTTAAAATCGATAAACCAAAAACCGATAAAAATTATCTTATTGGTTTAGCATATTTTAAAATTGAGAACTGATAATGTCTAAAATCGAACCGAACCGACCGATGCACACTCCTGCCCCGTTGTCATCCCTGCTTACTACTTTATATTAGAGAAAACTATTAAAAGTACTCATAAACTTGACGCAAGTTTTTAGTTTATCTTTTGAACTATTGACAGCTTTGAAAACACTCATCTACTTGACTAACTAAATTAAAATACAGCCCGAACTATCACTGGTGTTAAAAACACTCCTTAACTTATGAAGAATTTAGGGATACATTTCACTCTTGTTACAAGATCAGATGTATATTTAAGTTCAGTTAGTTCAATAAAATGATATTTTTAACACTATCAATAATTCAAGAATGAAACTAACAATTCGTACTTTTAATACTTCTCTCCTTTATATTATTCAAGGATAAGTCAATCCCTCTGATCTCCATGAATATTTCAACTTTTCTCACATGCACTATTTTAAGAAAGGAAAAACAAACAAACAGAAAGTACGTGAAAGTTTAATGTGCTAATTCAACTCTAATTTTTTACTTTTAAAAACAAAATCACCAATCTTTAGAGAGATTGAAATGATTAGTTTATTAATCCACGTTGAATAATTTATTTTGCGTCGTAGCCAAGACGTGTGAATGGACAGCTTATTCGACGGTAACCTTATTTTTATATTTTCCTTTATCTAATCATATATTGTCTGAAATCTAGCACTCAACAAACTGATTCAAATTCACACTAGGTAAAATTTATTTAAAAATAAGTATCCAATTGCCTTCTATCGTGATTTTTTAAGTGTTAGGATGATTTGTCACATATTTTTTTTGTACCATGTAATTTAATTTTTTTATTAACAAATTATAATGGGGACAATTAGCACATGAAAATTACTGCGCTACAGATGGTTTGTTTTATTTTGGTTGATTTTAACTTGTTTTTTCCCCATAATTTGGGTTTCCGTCATGATAACATGTAATGGATATGTAGTGGTTGGTGGATTTTAACTTTAATAAAGGTGCGCCACTTTTCACGTTGTGCGACAAAGAGAGATTTATGATTTGGTAAAACTAGTTTAATTTAAGTATTTTTGTATGTACTAGTATTAGGATACGTGTGTTGCATGTGCATTTCATATGAATTAATATAGACTTTCTAAAATAAAGTATTTGATCAAATTATATTTATTTAAAAATGAAAAAATAATGTAACTAGGTAAATATATGATTTGAAAGAATTATATTTTATCGCTATAGTTATGACTTTACTGCTATTTTCTCTTCCTTTTTCTCGTCTCTCTCTCTTTTTCTGCAATTTCTTGTCAGATATACAATTACATATGTATATCAGCTACATATATACAATTATTTTGGCAGATATACATAGTCAAATCGACAAATATACAAAGTCAATTCGTCTCTCTCCACTATCTGCCCTCTCTCGCTCGCCTCTCTCCTCCTTCTTTCGATCTCGCTCGCCTCTCTCCTCCTTTTCGCAATCTCCCTTGCCAAATATACAAATACATATGTATATTAGTTACACATATATAATTATTTGACAGATATACACATATAAATTGACAAATATACATATACAATTCGCCTCTCTCCTCCTCTCCAGGTCACATAGCTGAGATTATGCCGTGTAATTATGTAAAATATAGCTATTTGACCTTATTAAGTTTCAAACTTTGGCTATTTATGAAAATTCCCTTTTAAAAATTACATAAAATGAACTCAATTGCAAAACTATTTATGAAAATGGATTCAGTCCAAACTATTTACCCACTTTCTCCTTTCTTATTTTGCGCATGATGTCAGCATGCAACATTACTACTCTATTATACTCCATCGGTGTATCATAGCACTATCATATAGATCAGAGCTTAATCCTTTGTGATATTCCGTCAGTATATCGATACCCTATCAGTATCGTATATGATTAGACTTTAAAAAAAAAATAATTAAGAGAATAATATTAAAATTGGAATCTTGTTTATTAAAGTGACAATCTTATATATTAAACTCTAAACTTTGATAGTATCAACTATCAAGTAATTATTGAGCAGTGCTTCCTTGATGTCATCATAGTTATGACTTTTTTAGTGTGTTTATTTTTTTCATATTTTTAAATCTTTTTAATTAAAAAAATTAATTCCGTCATTGCACGTTGCGTACACTTCAATTTTTATGTTAAAGTAAAGTAAACCAAGTTAGTAGGCAATAGGTAAACACCTACCGGGTCAGCTTATTTTAGTTGACATTATATAGCAAAATCATATTCACTATAATTTTACAGGACACTATATAAAATAAGAATATAAATAATATAATTTTTTAATGAAAAATATAATATAAAATTAGAATAATAAAACTTAACTTAAGATTTTAGTATCTTACGCTAAATCGGGTCAATTGATACAGTCTTATTTGAAATAATATTGTGCTTAGTTGGTAAATGGCTACCTGAACTTTCATCTTGTTGGTGAGGGGTCGATTCTCCACGTCGTAATTCCCTCTCTATTTTTTCTAACCCCAAATTTAAAAAAAAAAAATAATAGTAATAATATTGTGCTACTTTTGTGTAATGATAATTTATTGTTATACTACCAACAAATGTTGTGGTGGAGTGGTAAGTAGAGTCCTTTTAAGTACAGAGTTGTCTTTGTTAGGAAGAGTTTTATCCCCAATATGAAACTTTATGGTGCAAATCCAAAGTTAATCATGCTTCAATGTGGGTATCAAACATCGAATAAAAAATCAAAAAAAATAATAAATTACTGTTGTGCTTGAAATTTTGAAGAAGAAATTAAAATTATTCTTTTCTAAATAGCTATAATAGCTAATAGAACTTGCTAAAGAACATAAGTGTGACTGTTCAGAAAAATTTTAAATATTCAATGATAAAAAATGAAAATAGTGAAAGAAGGAAATGAGTTAAAAAATATAAATACAAGAATAATAATGTGAGTTCATGTTAAATGTCAAAATATAAATAAAGCCACAAAATAGAAAGTTGTTATATATATTAATTGATAATGCAAGATGCACCATGGAAGTGCAATATGCACTATGTAAGTGCAAGAAACACCATGTAAGTGCAATATGCACTTCTCTAATTTCTTTGCCTATAAAAAGGAGCATTGTGCTCCTTTTCAATATAGA